>WOFM01000187.1:1795434-1906726 GCA_011428145.1 Ericerus pela | reverse complement strand
GTTCACAACAGCTAGTGTGAACCCTAACTTGTCTACTTGACTGTAGGTTTAGGAATGATCATGTCTTCAAAATGAGGACACGACATCACCTTCGTTTTCATTGTTTTAATCAAATATGGCCGACCAAAAAGGTGGCGTGATATAGAACATCCGCCAAATATGATGACACATTATAGTCAGCATATCTGGTGGCGTCTGATCGTGAGAAGCAAGTTGGAATATAGGCAGCTATTATTCTGAGAACTAAGAATAATAGTCGCCTATATTTTGTTCGACACGTTTCTGTAGACGAACAGATTCGTCTGCAGAAACGGGACGGAACAATTAGATAGTCAACAAAATTATTTATTAAGCCGCATGGCTTGATAAATATTTTTTTTTATACCGCAATATATACCTGTTGGTATTCAGAAAGCATGATGATCTACCACGAGTTCAAAATGATAAATTATACCTACCTTCTTATTTTTCTCAGCCTGTCTGCTTAATGACGATCACTCTAGGGTGGAATTTTCAGAAAATATTTTCATCCTCCCATTGACCATACACACTGCGATCATATACCTAAATATCTACAATAAGTATGTCGAGTGTTCTATGGTTACATCTTCCGCTTATTGGTGAATTCATGAGGTATATTCATTATAATAAAGTATGCAAAGTACTGAAGTCCCCACGTCAACTGCTTCCCATTCTCGGAAATATCCATAACTTTGCCACAAAGTGTGCTAATATACTTCAAAGTTCACCTAAAATCGTTCCTTGGTACAACAAAAATAGGCACAGAAAATTTAAACTTGTTTTGTTCGGTGGTTCTGAAGTTACGGTGTTGCAAATAAACAAATACAAATATACATATACTACCTACACATACACACACACGCACACGCACACACACACACACACACACGCGCACACACACACACACATTCACAAAAGTAAAAATTTCTCTATTCATATGTATTACGTATATAGTAGGTCTATCAGCTTGACAGGGTGTACTGGTGTAGCATGTATAAGGGAGACTTGGCCTCATCCGGTAAGTACACCTTTGGCAGTGTTATATGCAAATTTTTGAGTCATTTTGTGAGCTTTTTACGGCATTCACAAAAAAATTTTCAGAAACTTTTTTTATTTGTAATTTTATTCATATATTGTTTGGTTTGAACATTTTTGTTGTATAGGTATCAGAAAAAGAGTAAATCAATACAAGCCTGATGGGGGCAAAGAAAGTGGATTTTTAGGGGTGCGTCACGGCCATATTTTGAGGATTTTAATACGTTGAAGACGATACTTTTAACCATCAAATTTCGAAGGTAAACCTTTTCCCAGATTTTATTCAATGAAACACGTTCTTTTTTATCTAATTTGACTGGCCTACTGGTGTAACATCTGAAAGTATTTTGCATAACCAAAAATTTCCAGCCTCAACCCAAAAAAGCTGCTACATCGAATTGGTGTATTTCATTTTTTTTTTCCCTCATTTGGCCAAGATTCAGCTTCTCGCACATGAAAATAGAATATTATTGTGGTCATCTAGAGTCACTACTGGTAACAATGCTTACCATTTTTTTAAAGTTAATCATATGATTTCTCTCGAGCAAATAAGTACCTACGGTATTTTGATTTGTTTCATTTTTATTCAAGAATTTTATAAAAGTTTATTTGCTTCACTTGAAATAAAACTGTATTTAAAACTTTTAAAGATTTTTAGAAATTTTAAAGTTTTAACATTCAAATAGTTATTTTTGATATAACTGTATAAAGGGTGATTTTGATAAGAGTGTGATTTTTTCAGTTCAGTCCAAAAGCGACTGATGCAAATTCGCACAAGTATCAATCACTTACTATCATATATTACGTACACCTGTTGTGCATTATTTTTGCAACACCTTCCTCCCAAAAAAATAAGTATGTCTGGAACTTGCGGTGAAAGTGAAATTTCTCACGAGATAATGCGGAACTACACTTGAATTCATGTTGTCTTTAAAATGAATATCAAATTTTAAATCTGTGCTTCAAAAAACATACATACTAATGCACATAACAAAATATGAGAACTCAAAATTTGGACTTCTTTTGAAGCGGGGATTGAAAAATTAGTTGAATGAAAAAATGAAAATCAAACTTGAAATCAGCGCTTCGAAAAACATAGGTATCAGCTGATGCTGATGTATCGCACGACAAAATATGAGAAATCAAAATTAGCCCTCTTTTGAAGCTTCTGGTGGTTGAGAAATGTGTTGAATGAAAAAATGAACGTCAAATATTAATTCAGTGCCTTGAAAAATATACTCGCTGATATATCACGCTACAAAATATGGCAAGTCAAAATTTGACCCACTTTTAAATTCCTGGGGGTTGAGGAATGGGTTGATTAAAAAGAATAACTTCAATTACAAAATCGGGGCCCCAAAAAACATGACCGTTGATGCATCATAAAATAAACTACAAAAGATGAATAGATAACAATCCAATATTGGAAGCTTTGCCCTTTGTTGTGTTTGTTATCCCGGATAGTTGTGAACAAACACACAAAATAAATACTTGTTTTTATCAAACAATATTTAATACTGAATTATAGTCACAATAAATTACGGTTAACACCTCGTCACAATAAATTCTTATACTTAAGTAACTTTGCTCACTTAGTGGATAATCGTATGTGAAAACACATATATATATATATATATATTAAGATTCTATCTATCGTCGTCTCACCTCTACATAGGGTGGACTGCTAACTTGGCGGTGTCTAGGAACACCTACAGACTTTAGAGTTCAATGTAGTAGAACTACCTCGAAACTCTTCAGAAAGGCAAGTGAAGTCTTGGTGTAAATCCATTTACCAAGTGACTTCTTTTCGTGCCCAATATTGTTTACTTTTGCAAAAGGGTACCTCAGGTACATACCTAAATAGTGCTGACAATTACGCTGATATATTGTATGTTTGCATAATTGTTAGCTCTGTTAATTAGGTTACTAACGGAGGTAACGGTGAATATTTAGAGGAAATATTCGCCGTTAATTGTTGCGGAGTATTTAGGTCAGCGAATATGTTCGTCTTTCTAAATACGACGGAACACCCTTCAAACCCAAATTATTCATTTTTTATTATAATGGGGTGATCTCAAACCCCTTTTTTCCTTTATTAAAAAAAACACGGTGAGTTTTTCATAGTTCAATCCACTGACGTTAAGTATTTTTAGTCAGTATTGGGCCTTATTATTGATTCCTTCCACTTCGTCCGATTTTTTAAGTCGGTAACGTTTTTTGTCGTCGGATTCGTCATTTCAAGGTCATAACAGTTTACTACCGATAGTAAACAAGTTTGACTTCAAAAAATAAATAAATAAATAAATAAATAAATAAATAAATAAATAAATAAAAATTTGATACTGGCAAACAAGTGTGACATGTGTAAAAAGACAAATGAATAAGGTAAGAATGCGCCCAAGATATATATGGTGTATAAAGTGAAAAACTACGGATGAAGAATTTATAATTATAATACATTGTTTTAAACTCGTCTATTCTATATACCATTAATATGCTCATAATTATCTATTTTATCGATAGGTGTTGCAAAGAAGAATATTACAGTCAAAATATGGCAAAAACGATCGAAATTATAAGTTACATATATTATTATTGAGGCATGAGTAAAACGACAGTAAACAAAAACCGATAAATATAACTTCCTATTCTTTATAAGATATAAATTTTATATATAATACGACGCTGAATTATTGGGTAATTCATTTTGGAAAAATAAATTTTTCATACCATAGTTTACCTGATTAACGTTAGTCTAATAATATTAAGTATTATCGACCTAAAAAATGGATTAAAAAATAATTGGTAGGTAGCCTACCTATAATGCTACCACCGGTACCTCAACACACTACGCTTTTTCTTTCAATTTTTTCAGTATGCCTTTCTTCTTCTCCTCAAACTCCGCTTTAATGGCCGGATCAGCTTTCACTCTCTGCCTTAACTTTCTGTACAGCGCAACCGACGCTCTGTCTGCGATTCCAATCGTCTCGACATTCGTGGCAACGTCAGCAAGCGACTCCCTGTACATCTGCTGCAGTTTTTCGTATCTGTCGTCACTTTTGCTCATCTCTACCATGGTTTTGGCTAGTGCTCGAAATTTTAGCGCCTGCCTAACATATTTTTCATCTTTGTCGCTGCCATTGACGTCACCGTTGTTATTCAGTAGTTGGGCAAAATTAAAGTTAAGCTCCAACTGCTTAAAACGCGTATTCTTATCAGTTTTGTTCTGACGACTGGCTGACGTCACAAGTTTCTCCTTTTCCAGGTGGTCGGACTCCAAGACGACCAGCGTTTCGTACTTACTTTTCAGCTGTTTGTATCGTTGACACAGACGCGGATCTTCAGCCATACCTTTGTCCATCCTCCGGAACCACATATTGACGGCGTCTTCGTTTTCGATGTGCCGCATGTAAGTGTCGGCCATTGCGGCGTAGACATTTTGCACCGATTCCATGGCACGCAGATCCGACCACAACTCCGCCGTCGAACTGGCAACGACGTGGTTACGTCTGTCGGATTCCAGACTTTTGGGCAAAAACATCGGATAGCAGTGAGTGTTTTCGGCACTGGCGAGTGTCTCGCATGTCATCATTGAGGCCATCAATAGCGCATAGATACGGTCGTCGGATGGAAACTCATCCTCCTTTGGCCAGCCTTCGAGTCTCCATGCGGAGCCTGCTGGCGAGGTGCACACCAGCTGCACGAGGCAAAGTGTTGCACCCGTGGTGAACGTTGCTTTCAGCAGCTGCATGTCGTCAACAATTATAGAACTATAGAACTCGAAAAAAGAAGAAGAAAAAAGTGAACAAACAAAAAAAAAAACAACTCTAATTCGCAATTAAACACGCATATAGGTGTTAACTCGAATTAATTCGTTGTCGCACAATGCAATGCTTAGGATAAAAATAGGTAAGGTACAGGTAGGTGTACCTATAATGCGAAACGTAAATTTAAATAGCATCTTCTCAGCGGCGTTATTCGCAGACTGAATCACTGATTGGAGCCGCACGTTAAAATAATAAATATAATTTTTGGAACCCCACTCTAATTAATTTTATTATTAATTATTTACTATCTCGAAAATATACCTACGAAAGTGATCCTTGGTAATGGAATTTCCGGTACTCGTCTCATTCTTTTTGTTT
Source organism: Ericerus pela (assembly GCA_011428145.1). Taxonomy (NCBI): domain Eukaryota; kingdom Metazoa; phylum Arthropoda; class Insecta; order Hemiptera; family Coccidae; genus Ericerus; species Ericerus pela. The sequence goes on along the minus strand of WOFM01000187.1, from coordinate 1,901,525 downwards.
GTAAGCCAAAAAACGGTGTGATACGGAATAGAAAGTGTAGGAACTTTCGGTTCTCGCCGAGTACTCTCACCAAATTAAAATACAAAAAATATTAATGATAAAAAATATCAATTGTACCGAATTAAAATACCGTTATAAGTTATAATATGGGTGGCCATTGTAAGTTAACATTATGTTGGAATACTATTTATTTCTCGCGAATTTGTTTCCATTCCAAAAATTTTTCACGATACCATATTATCGATGTTTTTATAACATGACATAAAATAAGGTATAAGTATAACACTGAACAAAATAAAAGTACTGTTCGTATAGTAATTTTTCTTTCAAAATATAGGTAGCCTACTTCTCGTCCATTAAAATTTTTTTTATTGAAAAATTTAAATTTGAAATTTTGTAATCCATATATATACACATCAGCACACAGGATAGGCAGTTTCCTCCCTTCATTCTGGCCAATTTACGCTCAAAAAGTAAGTAGAGTAAATGTACCGATTATGGGGTATATACCAAATATGGAGAACCATTTTTTTTCTAAAACTGTTAACGCAGTCTGCTGGAAAAAGACTGAGGATATTTAATAAGACTGTTTCTATTGTACTAATTCACAAAAAAATTCGAAAGAACACGCCTGAAATGAGTTTTCCTCTCCCTTTTTGATTTTTATCGCTGTCCTCTTGAAATTTTTTCAATTTTTCGTAACTTTTTTACAAAATACTTATTGATATTTTGATGAAATATGGTGGTTATCAACAAATAATTTGAACCTTTGTCTTCTATTTTCCAGTATTGTCAATTCTGTAAGTTGATCAATTCAATTTTCGGAACTTTTTATTTCCATTGTATCAAAACTGAAAGAACTAACTTAATATGGAATACCAATTATTTCTATTTAAAACAACAAATATGGAATCGGAATATTGCAAGTGGGATTTGTAACCTTTATGTGAAAGGATAATTCATTTTTATAAATTCTAATTTTGATATTTTACATAAATTTTCAGGTATCCACATAAGAAAAAGGTGTTACCTCATATTAGGTATAATTATGGAGTATATTTAGAATATATGTATCCCGTATTAGGATAGAGGAGTAACCCATATTGGGAATACTTTTTGTGGAGTCACTATTTTGAGTAATGGGACAAACAAATTCATGTAAAATCGAAGATTGGTTCCATATAGACTTTTTAATGTTACCGACAATAACATAAAAGACTATATTGATTCTGATTCTTCCATAAATTTTAATTTAGAGTGATCTTTAAAATTTATGTACAATTTTAAAATTATATACCCACCCCATCTTCAGTAAATTTACCCTACCTAATAGATATAGAGTGGTATTCCTCGGTGACCCTAACACTTAGCTAAGTATTAGCAACGTCACACACTACAACAAAATGAAGCGACGTTTATGCGAAAAAGAATAGGTATTCCTTAGTTTTGCTATAGTGTGTGACATCCCTAACATTTAGCTGATTGTTAGGGTCATCTATGAATATCGCCCTTAGTCTACTTTCACGAATTCACCTCGATATATCAGTGGCTAAAGTATATTGAAGTAACATGGTAATATGCCTTGTGATCAATGGGTCACAATTACAGTCATTTCTCGGCCAGTAATAGACTAACGATCATTATAGAATGAAATTTTTGTGAAAGAATCTCATAATTAAATAATCCCAAATTATTCATTAAGTACCAAATTACGCATGAATTTAAGTTTCTGTAAAAAAATTTATTAAAAACTTGTTTTTATCGCGAGTATACACGCATCTTTGGAAAAATATTACGTACTTATCCATATATCCATATTCTGATGATTTATTCATCACCAAAGCTAGATTTATATCGACCGTCCAAACTACGAGAGTACAAACCGACTAGAACCTTTCGTCGAACGTCTATCTTACCTGTTTACAAGTAAAGGTCTGACAGTAAACTGTCGATTCTTATCCTGGATGACAATTCAGCTCCTTTTTAATTCAATTTCTTCTAAATTCGAAATTCTAATGAAATAAATCGTTGTCTGAAACATAAAAATTGGCTGTTCTATTTGGGAAACTGCCGCGCTAGTTACCTAAAAAGACTGCCTATTTTTCAGGACTCAGTGAATAAGTAAATAATAATAAGTTCCCATCTGTGCAATGCGGGTTGTATCTTTCCTTATATTTAAGGCGCATATATGTGCCGTCCAATACATTGTACTGAGGCAGGTATTATTTTCTAGGCAGGGCCTACTATGGCAATAATTTGTGAGAAATGAATTTCCTAAAGTTTCAGGCTTTGACAATTCTGGGATATGATCTAAAATCTATTTTAGATTCAATAGGATGAACACCTGAGTCCTAATAAATATCTAGGAACGGAACTAAGGCCGTTTACTAGCAGGTATGCGCTTGAGGCTGATAACAGATGAACCGTGGTTTTGTGTTGTTAATTATTATATATATATATATATATATAGTAATAATAAACAATGCATTATTCATGAAAAAATATCAATTCCGTAGAAAAACCGAATAACACAAGATGGCTGCTCATCTCTTTTATCACCTTCATGCGCATGCCTGCAAGTAAATAGCCTTAACGGAACTGTCTAAGAGAGTTTTTGTTTTACTTTTACTTCACATGTTTTACAATTCAGAATTTCTATGGAAGGGGGTACAATTTTTTACATATTTCATGGACGTAAAATTTGAAAAATCAAATAGTTACCTACGTTTTAAATTTTTTCTAGCGCCGAGGTATTATACCCAAATCCCTCCCTTAAAACTAGCCATGGAAACTTGTGAATGCTAACGAAATATCGACTCCCATCTTTCACTGGGTATATAGCTAATAACAGTTATTGAGTGTCCAACGATAGATATCGGTCAGCATTTTGTTGCCAATTGCTAAGGCTACATAAAATATTGCAGAAAGATTAATATATATTGGAATTAACAATTTTTGGGACCACTGAACTCACCTCATAATTTCATCCAAAGTCACATTATTGTAATATCGGTCATCATTCGCTGGGTATTGGCTAGCCTCAGTTTAGGTTTATGAAAAAGCTTATCAAAACTTGTTTTTATCAGGAGTCATGCGTTAAACTAAAGTAAGCTTTGACTGGTGTTACACCATTTGGAAGAAATTATTACGGAAATACTCCTACCTTTCCTGAGGCACTGACTAAAATCTCATGCCTACCTATATGATGTAAATGAATACTTTGTATAGTATACTGGAATAACTTTGAAACCAACGCCACAAAAAAGTTGAGGTAATTTTCAGTGTTAGCCTGTTTCTAAATGCTGCGAAGGAAATATTCGTACTTATAATAGTGCGTAGATAAACTGTCTTCAAATTGGAAATATGACGAATTTACAGTACTTAATGTTACAACGTGTTATAAATAAAATATCTCTCTGATGTGACCAATGACTAAGGTAAGAGCAGTTTAAATCATCGGGTTATAATGTATGTAGGTACTTTCTAACGTCTTACCATACGTATAACTCTGAAGATAACATAACTTAAAGGTTACGAATGGATTTATTCATTTATTTTTCAACAACTGGATGTTTTGCTTCCTCAGCTTCCATAATTCGCTCATTAAAATTATGATGCAGTGCAATCTGAAGATGTTCTAGAATTATGCATCATTATGTTGAAGTTGAGACGATATTGGGCCATATTCTTAGTCGTTAATTTTATCTAAATGAATTACTTAAGGAAAACAATAAGATCAGTAACTACTTAGTAATATTATATGGGCTAGTTTCGGTATTTTTGGAACGTTATTTTTTCGCTTAAATATAAATATTAAGGGGAAAACTTAAGTCTGGTCAAAAGATCACTCAAATGAATTCACTTAGGTCAAAAATAGTAAATATTTAATGACGACTATAAGAATGTGTACTAAAAAATCAATATTTCCAAAAAAAATTTTTTTTCAAAAAGAATATTTTTCAAAACCGACTATATTTTTATAGTATGACCTGGATTTTTCAAATATGTTAACACCTCATTATTGTAGAGCTACCAATTCAGGATATATTTGCTCTAATTTATAAAGTATACCTACAGATATAGTGGTATATTAGGTGAGGAGGATTATTTTAATAAGAAGAAAAAAATTTATCTCATGCCTTTAGATATAGTAGTAGTGCTGGTGAAGTAGAAAATTAATTCATTTTAGACGTTTTATGTGTTTTATTGTAATGAACTCAATAAAATGAGGGTTTATAATAATTTTAAATTTTGGGAAGAAGGACGGAAAATTTTTCATTTTGGTATAAATAGTTTTCGAATGAAATATTTTTTTAGAAAGAAATTTATCATTTTTTTGGTACGAGTAAGATAAATAATTTTGGAATTATTTTTTTTTAGAAACAAGAAAAAAATTTTAAAATCCGATTTTGAAAAAAATGTGCCCCAACCCAACTGCTGTTAACGAAGGGAAAAATAAACCAAATCCGTCAAACCTTTTTTCAAGAAAAATTTCTCTTCCCCCTCAATTCGTTTTGCAATACCCTCCCAAAAATTCAATATGACGTGAAAAAATTTGACTTCGCGTACTTGCAAGTTGACTTTCTTGCATGGCTCAATTTTTTCTTGAATATAGCTGTAGTTACTTGGTTAATTTTTTTTTATGTTTTTAAGCCGATTATAATATTATTAATTATTAACGATTTTATTCCAATAAAATTCATTCGTTCCCTAGATGCAGATTTTTTTGGGGGATGGAGTAACAATTGTTTTTTCACGTAGAACTATTTATTTCTAAATAATTAATTTATTGTTTTTCATCTTGAATTTTTTTTAGGGGATTTGTTGAGGAGGGAGTAATGGTAATTGGTGTGAAAATTTTTTTCTGATAAAAAGTAAAATTATTAATTAAAATTCTTCAGTTCTAAGACAAAATAAGTTTTTCCTCACTTTCTTTTTTTTCTTTCTTTTTTTTTTTTTTTTTTTTGGCGAAAAGAGGGAAAGTGATCAAATATGGTGAGTAACGCTCGAGTGAAAAAGGTTATTGATACTCGTGTGATTTGCACCCTAACCAAAATTACCTACTATTCCCAATTTTATCCCAAATAATTACTTATAATTTACAATTAAAAACTGAGTTCATTCTGTGGATGTACTTAGAGCTAAATGACATCGAAAAAATGTACAGTCCGCTCTCGACAACCAAAAATCAGCCTTAATTCAAAAATCATCAGGAATGGGGTGGGTCTCATTATTTTCGGAGCGCCCCAATTAACGCGCGACTCATAATTATTACTAATTCACGGTGACAAATTACATAATTAATTTCTCTTTATTCGAACAAAAGTTTAACGAAGTTCATTCTACTGAGTAAGAATAGATATACAACTATTGATCTAAAATTCTAAAACATAGTAGCCTATACGAGTAAACCTAAGCAATTCTAAATACCTACATTACTCCTTGTTTTTCAGTTTTTTCAGCATATCTTTCGCTTTCTCCTTGAACTCTGAACTAACGGCCGAATTTGCATTAATTTTCTGCTTCAACTTTCTGTACAGCGCTGATGCAATATCTTTGCTTTCAGAATCAAGTAAGGCGACATTCGTAGCAACCTCAGCGAGCGACTCCCTGTACATCTGCTGCAGTTTCTCGTATTTGTCAGCGCTCTTGCTCATCTCTACCATGGTCTTGGCCAGCGTTTGAAATTTTAATTTTTTATGATATTTTTTGTCCGTTTCGTCGGCGTTGTTATTCAGTCGGCTGGCAAAAATCAGGTTAACTCGCAACTCCTTAATTCGCTTATCGTTTTCGAATTTTGTCTCGCGATCAGCCGACGACCGAAGCTTCTCCTTTTCCAGGTGGTCAGACTCCAACGTGACGAGTGTCTCATATTTACTTTTCAACTCGTTGTATCGTTGAGCCAGGCGTGGATCTGCAGCCATAGCTTTGTCTATTCCTTCGAACCACAAATTAAGGGCGTCGTCGTTTTTACTAATCGTAAATTTTTTCAACATTTCGGCGTACATATCTTGAACCGGTTCTATGGTTCGCAGATCCTCCCACAATTCCATCAACGCGCTGGAAACCACGTGATTTTGTCTATCGACTTCTCGGTTTTTGGGCAGAACTAGTGGACTGCAATGAGTGCTTCTGGCACTGGCAAACGTCTCGCATGTCATCAGCGAGGCCATAATTATGACCGAGAAAAGGTCACCGAGTGTTTTCTCGAATGCAGACTCCTCCTCCGACGAGTCATCGTCTTCGCGTTTCAGTCTGAGAGCCGGTGAGCTGCACACCAATTGCACGAAGCACAACGTTGCGCCTACAGTGAACGCTGCTTTCAACATGTCGCCAATCGCTATACCTACGATTATAGAACTCGGAAAAATGAAAAATAGAAAAATATACGCTGCTAAGTCACAACCTAGTGCAAAAACAAACACAATTTGATGCGAAAAATAAATTTAATATCGTGTCCGGTTCACTTTGCTTCGAAGACCCGACCAATAACAATCGGCCGTATGGGGAAGTAACGATCGGCCTATTAACTCATTAGATTTTTGCACCAGGCACTAACTTTCCGTATCTTAATTAAGGAATATCTACTTATCGTGTCGAAATACGAATGTAATTTTGGGTGGTAATGATAAATTGAATTATCAGAATCTGATTCATTTTCACTCGTCAACAAAAATATTTATCGAACTAATATATAGGCAGGTAGCGGTGGAGCGTGATGTTCAGCCACAAGGTCAAAAATGATATATTACTCCCACCTGCGGGTGTTTCTCGCCCTTTAATGATAATTCTTCGGCGAAATTTCTAAGAAAAATTCTCATCATCGCACATAAAATACTCATCGATCGATTAACTTACCTAAATTTTTGGTTTCGGTACTTCAAAAAAATTAGAATGATTTCCAAACCCTACTTCTCAGTGTGTTTCCTACAATAGAAATACAATCGAATCGTCATAGAAGTGAAATGGAATTGAATGACTTTATATTGACGTTAATGCTGTATGTATTAACTTTTTGTAAGGGAGGTACATGAAAGTATTTTTCTACTGTGATTAGTCGCTTAAATATGGACTAAAGTCAAAAAAGGGTTACAGGCCTCGTATAGGGTGAAATGACCATCTATGCTCGCCCCATCATTTGTGGCCACTTTTAAATTTAAAATGTAATAATTAAGTACATTATTCGTTTTTAGTGAAAGTTTATATATATAATTTTATAATCTGTTCCAAAAAAGAAAGGCAAGAATTCTGAAAGGCGCCAACAGGTGGCCTCAAATAAACGTCATGGGCGTTTCATTAAATTTGTATGGCAAAATGAAAAATTTAATGAACAGATGTACTCTGTTTTGCATGCCGTGTGAATCCTTCTTTCCCCCACAATGTTGACATACTTCGTCTATTAGGTACCTATTATCATTTGCATTTTTCTTTTAGTATAGGGTATAGTTTTGAAGTAGCAATGCTGGTTGACAAATATCTAAAAAAAAGGCGTGAGTTGCACCACTCTTGAAGGATTGATGTGTAAACATAATAATAGTGTGGTTGTGTGCGTGTGCAATGCGTTGCATACACACCTACACATCATGTAAGACACAAAAATGAGAGTTATGATTGTGCGAGTCACAGTTATGCGAATCTTACGATCGTAATTCTTGTTTAGCCCCTACCATAGACCGAGCGCTGAGATGTTTACACTCTTCTTGAAAAAAATGATATGTGAAAAAAATTTTCACTAACAGCTTTTTTCCTAAAAGCCTGGTTAAGGAATAAAAAAAAAATTAATCATAAATAAACCTGTCTAAACATATTTTAAAAGGAAGGTGACTGTTTCAACATATTCTACATATTAGTACCTATGTGAAAATGTTGATTTGTATCAATCTTCATTATTACAAAAATTTTTAATAAATTTTATTGTGTGTTCAATAAAGGTTATGAAAAATACGTACCTATTTAACCATCTGTAATCACTAAATAGCCATAAGATGGAAATACAATAGAATCATTTTTGGCCACCAAATGCCTAAAGATGGAAACACGCTTGAACCATCTTTGGTCACTCCAATCCAATTAAATATCCTGATAAAGATAATAATGCCACTCATTTGCTTTGTTTATTGTTTTATTTGCAGCGTATACCTACTGTTTTGTTATTGACAAAAATCTAAAATAAGTTTGTCTTCACCAAAAATAGAAAAAAAAACCTAATTGAAGTGACAATGTATAATCAAAAACGGTCATTTTCTCATTGTACAGAAGAAGATTTTCCAAATCTTTATACGAAATAAAAAAAAAAAAGTAATTAAAGTAGGTACATTTCATCCACTCGTGAATATTATTTTGATGTTATAAGTATCTGTACCTAAATATATTCTACCTCATGGTTTTTACCCAGTTTGCTTGCAAAGGCGGTATTATTCAAAGTAAAAATGGTGAATAACCAATTTTCAGTTCCAAGAACTACTCTTTGAAACAAATATTGTCTGGAGTTGCTTATTTAACCGTAGGTACGTATATTTATACAAATACAATAAAATTAAAGTCAAAATGGAGTGGTCTCAGATGGTTTGAAAAGTGGCCATAGATGGAAAAAAGTAGCCAAAGATAGACATTTTCTCATTTTTCACTTATTTGATATTATTATTAATTCTGTATGGACTCATTCACAAAACAAACTATGTTTTCTATTACTATAGGGAATAACTAATAAAAATAAATATAGTATTTTACTCTACTAGTTAGCAAAACGAGTCAATTAGCATGAGTGGCTAACTAGTTGAGTATAATTTTTTTTTTCAACAAATTCCCCAAAAAGAGATTATTATATTTATTCCATTAAACCAGTAAAATTTTTGTTTATGAACAGAATTTTAGATAATAATTAAATATTACGGAGAAGTGAACTTCGTTTTCTGTGCAGGCATCACCATGTAAAACAGCCCTTTTTGACTGTGACAATTTGCAACTTGTATATGTGTAAACGACGCTATGATGAAATAAATAACTAACAGTTAAGAAAAAACTCATTTCTATTCTGTTTCTACACTTGATGAAGAAATGAAAATTATTTTCGATGTTCTAAATTGATTTTGAAATCTCACATCAATTTTCTAACCGAAATCGATTTAATAATAATTCCTATTTTTGGTGTATGAATTTAGAATACATATATACACGAACCAAGTTATAAATAAAATGTCATTCGAAACTGAGGTGGCCACAGATGGTCACTTCACCCTTCCTACATAGAACTCACGGAGATATAGGTAGATACCTAATATGAAGCTTACAGGCTAATTAGGTACACGAAAATAGATTCACGTGAATTTTTGATTCAGTTAACTGGTCTAATGGATGTTTTACGCAACGAAAGGGAACGAGAAATATTTCAATGCAATTTTTTTGCACTCCAGTTATATTGATAAGAATTCGTTATAGACTTTCCTTGCCTGAGTATTCGGATCTTGGGGTGGGAGTGGGTACGTTTTTCGTTTCATGATTTTCTGAGCATTTTGGCACTATTTTTGAAAATCATTTTTTATTTTCAGTATGTACCCCCTTTTGCGTTGAGTCCATTTCCAGACGTAATTTTGATCGGATGGTTTCGAAATTGAAACACATATTTGGCTTCACCTAAGAAAGAACCAGCTATTGTTTTTGGAATGGGTCAGGCGTATAGCAGGTCCGGTAGGTTAGTTTAAATCAATTTTTATTGAACAGCGTATATACGTGTTTTAGGTCAAGGAAAACACCTACAAATTTTGGTGTGGATAAGCTTTACGGTATGTCTGGTTGGAGCAATTTTGTTATTAATGGCTCTAAAGGGAGTAATTTTCAAGCTAGTCACAAAATTTGGTACAGGTATTGATTTGAAATATATCTAACACGCTTCTAAATTTAGTTTCTATTGGTATTATTGTTCATTCTCTGGGGCTGTTGGAGTTGCTGATTTTTCATGTTATCTCAATAAAAGTTGCAATTCTCTTTCAATAGTCACAAAATTTTGTATAAAAAGTATTTTTTATACAAGGACTACACCTACCAATTTTAGTTATGATTGGTCAATTTGTTGTCAACTTATTAGCTATTAAGTGTGATTTTCCCTCTTTTATCCTTCTGATAATGGTCCTGTAAAATTAATTTTCTAGCCTTCATCAAGAAAAATACTCATTTTAACCTAAAAATAACACGGTCTCAGCAAAAGGTCAATATATAAAATATAAATATTTTATATATTACTTGAGGCAACTGAAATCGATTGCCTTGTTTTAAGAGGCAATTTCAAATCAATGAGCTCATAAAGTCAACCTTTAATGTATTGTGGTGTTTAAATGTTAATGACGTCACAATGTCCTAAAACTAGGATATCATGCAGCCGAAACACTGAATCGGGAGGTCCTGAATTTTGTTTTCAAGACATTTTATTTTTTTGACTTTGACAATATCCTACAGCTGAATTCTTCTTGACTTGAATTAAACTTCTTCGGACACGGTGGAACACAGCTTACAATTGTTTTCATATCTCAGCAAATTAAAATGACAAATCAGCAATAAGCTGGGTGGTGCGGACAAAAGAGCTAACAAAGTTTCGATCTATAAGAGGTTCGAAACTTACAAAAACAAACAGCAGAATTATTTTGTCAAAGACTATAATTACAAAAGAACTATAGTGTCAACAAAGCAGAATAAAGCAAAGTGTACAGCGGAAAAATAAAAAGATAAAAAAAAGCTATTGCAGACAACAAGTAGGGGAAACCATCAAAAAGTTGTTGTGTCTTCACCTAATTGTTTGTCTTCATAAGTGATGGTTGTGTTGTGTAAAAGACTCTTAATTACGAAACTTTAGGTCTCGGAGCTTTTGGTTTGAATGAGGGTGAGGTGAGAAAATAAACTAACATAGATGAAGTCAAATTCATTATGTGCGAAAGAAGGCTCTACGCGACCTTTAAATGACAGAGCAAAGCAGTTATCTTGAACTAAGTTTGTCCTAAATTTTTCTTCAACACACCAAATTTCCCTCCTAACAGATGCCAGGAACTCCATCTGATCATATTGATGACTTAAACTTCACCTCGCAGGTGTTTCCAAAAGATTGCCTTGAAGTGTGATATATAAACTGATGAAACTAGAAATGACTTATATATCATTACTACTAATCCTTCATGATGAAAGAACATTCCTAACTTGTCTTTTGTCTTCAACTGAACCTAACCAGAATTCTAACTACCATCCTAATTTGTCTTCAAGATAGATCAGGTTGAAGTTAATCTACATTCTTAGATGGTACACTTATTAATTGCCTAAGCAAGGACTAAAACGTACAACTTGAGACTTGGACTTGCTACTATCTGCCTACACAAGAAGGGCTGCATTGTAAAGACGAACCTAGTACCAGGTATCGCCAGAACAAGAGTGAATTAAAATTAGAATTCATCTTTGCAAGTTAGTACTTTTGTTGGTAAAATTTCTCCTCTTATTGTCTGCTTAATTGCCTTCAAACATGTGACGTCGATAGTACATAAAAAGCTAGAGGAAATTAATGTATATGCAACCAATAAAATTACAGATAGCAAATATACATGTTGGCATACGATAGGCTAAGCGCACGTGGATGACTGATAAAATAAAATATAATAAAATGTAATATGACTGCAAACCTCAAGCAAAGCGTGGAAAAACGAAAGATAAAGCAAAACAAGGTTGGCTGCATTCATGTCCATCGATGGGTTTTTACTTCCATTCAATTTGTGTTCATCCCCATATATTTCATGGCGCCTGTCTGTCGGATTGAACCAAATTATTTGTCGAGAGTTGTCTTAATTTGGATGAGTCGATACTGAAATAAAATGTATTAGAATCGCCTGAAAAAGAATCAAATTTTATTTCGGTCTTCATGTCTTCATCTGAATATGAGTTCGAATTCGGATATTATAATGTCTGAATTCGAATTTCATTTCTGAAAAATTGTCTTCAAGTTGTGACGTCATTAACAAGTTCAGAAATAATTTTTATTTTAGGTCCAAGATCTCGGACTTTTCATACTTTATCAGAAGAATGTTAATGACAGTGGTGATTTTTTAACGAAAAAATCTACTTTTTCTCGCAAAGCTTGCTCCGTAAGAGTTTTTTAGTGATACTTCCTCAATTGATTTAAAATTATGGCATAGTGCACTCTGAAGCATAAATGACACGAAGAAGATGTAAAAAAGTGCACATTCACCACTTGGTTTTTTGAAAAAATTTAAAATCGTGGAATAAAATTACACAAAGGAAAAACATAATATAAAAAAATTAAGATTGATACCCGTACGTTGTTTTTTTTTTCTTTTTCACTTATTTGTACACCATTTCCTGGAGAAGATAGCTTTTATCTCTATAGCTCTTTCTAGTTGGTAAATAGAGAAGACAGTTTGGTTACGAAAAAAATTTCTTGTTTACTTTTGACTTTACTTCAGTATTTCTTTTTTTTTAACTGCTTATACCTACTTATTCGATTTTATAAGGAGCGGCGATTGAACTTTGAAGGGTTGAATTTTTAATTTTCAAAACTAACGATAAGACTAGAAAGTAAAACTGAGAAATAACTTTCAAACCTAATTAGAGCTTTCAACTGACACTTTCGAATTTAATTACAGCTCTTAGAATGGAGATTTCGAAACGAAATTTTGAAAAAACCATCGAAAAATAGGCATTTACTTATACTAGACCAAAATTTCATGAGAATTCATCAAGTGGGAGAGGCATGGTACTTCGACAAAAAAAGCAACTTCTTTTTATATCATGGAGATGAATAAAATAGATTAAAATTCGTGAAGAAAACCAACGTCTTGTGATTAATTCGGACTAAGTACAAAAAGGAATGTAGATTCCATCCTAGGATGGTACAATTTCGGACCTGGCAGGCAACATACAGATTATACCTTCATTATATCGTATAGCATAAGAATTTGAATGCCCTATAAGTATTATATTTGTGATCTATACGATTCGGGATCGGCGATTTTTCACAGATTGCGCCCTTATCTTATCACTGCACTGAATGCAATAATTAATGTACTTTCCTTGGAAAATGCATTAAAATGAAGCCAGAGCAGCCAAACTATAAGGCTGACTGAATTTTTCCTTCAAAATTATTCCGTTTACATTTGTCAAATCGCTTAAATTCCGAGCCGATATTTAGCAAAATGGGATTTATTTAGAAAGCAAATAGATAGGTACCGAAAAAAAAATTATTCAAATTGATTCAAAGACCGATTTCTTATGTTTACGGGGGCTATAGACTTAGTCCAATTTTTTTTCCAGTAAGTTTTTTGATTTCTTCATTTTCTGTATTTACACCAATCGTGTAGGTATGAGCCAAAAGTGGACATTCTTAGCAATCATTGCAGAAGTAGACTGTAGAAAATTATAAATAGGTACGTACCTATAAGTAGGCTCTCTACTACTCAAATAGGAATGGATTCAAAATGAATCTTTCATTTTCTATTCCATTCTTACGAATATAAAATTTTAGTTTTTTCGAGAAATTTTTCCACCCCCAATAGTGATGTGAAATATTGATATTTTTTCGTATCGATGTACAAAATAGAGATATTTATTCCAAAATATCGTCATAGATCGGGTAGATTGTGAATTAATTTAGTCAAATATCGACATTTTTATATTTTTTTATATATCGGATAGAAAATAGCGATATTTTTCGCACCTCTACCCGTTAATGCGTACCGCCCCCAAAGACTTCTCGGTGGTTAGTCGTTGGGTCAGTCCGCGCCTGGTGTTAGCCTTATCTATGATCTGAAAAAGAATTTCTTCACAACTCCGACGTCCTGCATCCTTCTAATTTTCAATTACTTGGGAGTAAACTCTTCAACCTCACCTATACTGCGGTGGCAAATTATTACTCTGAACATGTACTGGACTCATACTTAAGTAATTCATTATTAGTCTACTTCGAAGAAATAATAACTTTTCATTCATATATATTCGAATAACAGTCTAATAATTAGCATCATTTTCTATTATTTATATCGTCTATAAAATAATCTGAGTGCCTATTGTAGGGATCTAAAAAATTAATTTTCGTTTAATTCATACTCATACATGACATAAGTACCTACGGTACCCACACTACGTGCGCTTTTTCCTTTAATTTTTTCAACATATTTTGCTCCTTCACCTCAAATTCTGCACTAATGATCGGATCGAGTTTAATTTTTTGCCTTAGATTTTCTTACAACGGCATTGATTCTCTCGGTAGGCCTGAAAATATCCATTCGATATTCGTGCCAACCTCAGCAAGCGACTGCCTGTAAATCTGCTGTAATTTTTCGTATTTGCCGGCACTTTGGCTCATCTCGACCATGGCCTTGGTCAACGCCAGAGTGTTCAACATTTTATCGTTTGTTTTGTTCAAATTTTCATTCAATCCTTCGGCAAAAGCAGAGTTCGATAGCAACTCCTTAAATTGGTTATTTTTTTCGAATAGTGTCACCCGATCGTATAGCGACAGTAGCTTCTCTTTTTCCAGGTGATCGGACTCCAAGACGACGAGCTTTTCGTATTTACTTTTCAACTCTTTGTATGGTTGGCCTATGCGCGGATCTGCAGCCATAGCTTTGTCCATTGGCTCCAGCAACAAACTAACGGCGTCGACGTTTTTACTCGCGTTAAATTGCTCCGGCAGTGCGACATAAATATCTTGAACCGATTCCATGGTCCGCAAATCCATCCACAACTCCGTCAATGCACTGGCAACTATGTGGTTACGTCTGTCGGATTCCAGACTTTTGGGCAAATTTAACGGGTTGGCGTGAAAATTTGTGGCAATGGCCAATACATCTGCCATAATTTTTTCTTTTCTTGATTGATACTGCCCTTCTGTCGTGTCATTGCGTTTCCGTCTGGAGCCGCCTGGAAACGTGCAGACTATTTGCATGAGGCAGAACGTTGCTCCAATAACGAATGTTATTTTCATCAGCATGTCGTCAACAAATCGAATATATAGCCTTCCGCTTGAAAAACGTGATAAAATAAATTCTAATCCACTATAAAATTTGAATACCTATGCTAAAACAGAATTTAACGCGACAAAAAAAATTTACATCGAATCTAATGCACTATTCTTTGAAGATTAAACCAACAACGATGACTGTTCATGAAAAATTATTCATTCCTATACTTAACTGACTAAATTTTTACACACGGTACTAACTTTTTTCATTTTAACCAAGCAATATTATCGCTTCTAATTACTCATTATTTTGATTTTAGTAACTTTTGGGTAACTTATTATAATTTTTAATTAATTTTATTAAATTATCAAAATCTTGTATATTTCCACTATAGGTAGTAAAAAAAAAAAAAAATTATTATAAACCCGTATATACGTACCTATATGTATCCGAAAATCATGATGTTCTGTCACGAGGTCAAAATGATAAAATTATAAATTATACCTACTTTCATGTTTTTCTCAGCCTATGTTTTGATATGTCTGATTACGTTGATTTTTCAATGTTAAAAGGCTTTATAATTTGTACCTATGTTACAAAATTTGGAGCAGACATTCGTTTTAAATTATTTTAATATTTTACTTACCTAATTTTGTTGCGATTGGCTTTAATTGATGCTGTAAGGTAGTTGGTAAGGTCCAATTGGTCATATTAATTTAAGAAATAATGCATTGGAGTTTCTAATAAAGGCAGTAGAGGTGGCATTTGTTTTTTATCGAAATTAATAAAATTTGGTACCCATGAACATTAGAACTAGGAAGAGAACCACCAGACTACTAACATTGGTGCAGATTAATCTTACGTACCATTTGATAGGTATAGGCATGTTGGATTAAGCTGATTTTTGAAAGTTATAATACCGAAACTTACTCAAAGATATTTACCCAAAACTAATTTGTCTATTGAAATATGAAAAAATAATCGAAATAGGTGTACGCATATACCTACTTCTTTCGGTGAAGTTTCGATAAAAAGTAAACTTGAATTCGTATATTACAGTCGTTTGAAGGCTGAAATAAGTCGATGCGATGATGAGATTTTTTCTGAAAATTTCACCACAGAATGATAATTTACCGGCGAAGAAATGATTGCAACGTGACCCTTTAGCCCCGAAGCAGACTTTTTCCACGAGATTAATCGATAAGTAGGTATCGACCGCAGAAAAATTGGTGCCTTGTGCAAAATTTTAACGCACTGAATATTTCCTCGCAAGTACAATCGATATCATTATTGATGTGTTTCAGGACTCAACACACAGTGGACATATTACAGCGGATGTACCTAAATATACTTTTCGAATCACTTCTGAAGATTGTAGTTGCCGACCGTCACAGTCATTAGAACCCAACTTCGGTACGCCTATTCGAGTTTAATTGTGAATTAGTTGTTAATTTTCATTTTTCGATCGAATTTTAAAAGTACAATCGTCGGTTGAAAACATGCTGCCGAAAGCGGCCTTTATTGTGGGTGCGGCGACGTTTTGCTGCGTGCAGTTGGTGTGCACCTCTCCAGCGGTGGCCAGAGGGAAACGCCTAGTGGAAAACACGTCGGACGAAGATCTGACCGAACTTGAGTCGGCATTCGGCCAATTCGTGTACCTCATCGTCATGGCCTCGTTGGTGACATGCGAAACAGTGGCCGCCGCCGGAAACTCTCACTGCGACCCGGCGACTTTGCCTTCCAGCCTGGAATCGGATAAACGTAACCACGTGGTGGCCAATTCGTTGAGGGAATTGTTGCAGGATCTGCGTACCATGGAACCGACGCAGAAGGTCTATAAACGAATGTTCGAGTTGGCAGTCACGCCGAGGGCGAACGCCAGCGCTGATATGTGGTTTGAGGCTCTGGACAAAGCGATGGCTGCAGAACCACGCCTCACTCTGCGATACGACGAGCTGAAAAGTAAATACGAAAAGCTGGTCGTCTTGGAGCCGGACCATTTGGTTAAGGAGAAGCAGCTGTCGTCTGACGAACATCAGAAGGCGTTTAAAAAATTAAAACCTATTCAGGAGCTGCTCGTCAACTCGGTGTTTGTGAACGCGCTGAATGACACGGATACCGAAGACGAAAGCGATAAAAATATCGTTGCTAAAAAGTTAAAATTTCAAGCATTGGCCAAGACCTTGGTAGAGATGAGCGAAAGTGTCGACAAATACCAAAAATTGCAGCCAATCTACAACGAGTCGATCGCTGAAGTTGCTACGGCAGCCGTCGACTCGGATAAATTTGAAACCAAAGACGCCGCATCCATGCTGTACAGAAAGTTGAAGCAGAAAATCAAAGCCGATCCGCTCCTCAGCGCAGAGTTCAGGGAGAAAAGGAACGAAATTTTGAAAAAGCTGAAAGAAAAAGCGTAACGTACCTACGAATTATTGCTATATTTTAATTTTCACTAATATTTCACTTACCTAATTGTAATGTAACCAATTAGAATCAGTTCACAGGCAGCTTAAATTATTTGAAATTCGAAAATGCAGTACTTCGGTAATTTTATTGTAACTACATGATTGCGAATAAATATTTTTTAAATTTTGGATAAAGCTATCACAAGATTATTTTTTTAATAATAATGAGAATGACAAAATATTATGCTAAAATTTTAAATTTGAATATTTAAGAACTGAAAAAAGTTTTATTAGCATATAACAGGTACCCACCTAAATAGAGGTAGTTATTAATTTTTTTTTATCAATTTTTTGATTTTTAGCTGCATATATTGACTTTAAGTATTCCATAATTAGATGGTTCGACATTTTACACGGTTTCGGCTATTCAAAAAAAATTTTAACCAAGTTTCTGCTTCCTTAAAAACACAATTTTTATATCTTTAATGTTTCAAGCGTGAAATAAAAAATAAATAAATAAAATAACATTTTTCAATAAGGGTAGAAGGACGTGGGTAACTTCAGCCTTTATATAGTAACTGGCCAGAAATACAGAATTATTTTCATCGAAAGACTGTTAGTCTTTTTTTCTTCTTCTTTCTGTTAACTGAGAATGTAGATAACACACTTTTTTTAGTTTTTCTATGCAGAGATCGATACATATTGATACGTTTTCCCATATCTAATTTCCCACTAATACATTATTGATACAATGAGAATTCGACTAAAATATATCAATTTTTAAGATCCATAAAAATAAAATTTACGAAAGAAACGCTGGGAGAGTTGTGTTGGAATATTTCAGTCTTATTATAACCTCGAAATTTTGGTGATAAAACGTGAAAAAAATACTGATAAAACTTATCGATATTCCTCGGGAAAATATTGTTGGGACCACAAATCCTCTTCCCCTCATACTCCTGCGAATACTGGACTATCTTTCTGAAAACACTTTTAGACATTTATACTCTCGGCTACACTGATAATCATTCTATCGCTCATTCGTTCATCTCCATACATAATTGTTTACTTCACACAGTTCATACTCTGTGTAATTTACATATTTTCTTTGTTACAATTACACACTTCTGAGACGTAACTTTGTAAACATCTTTATTAATTTTTCAGTTACATCGAACATCTGATTCACAATCTTCATAAATATTTATACTGGAATTATCGATTTTTCAAGAAGAATATTATAGCTATCGATACGTATCGATATTTTTTCCAACACTACAATATACCTACTTTCCTGTATTTTATAGAATGAGAAATAATCATCGAGATTCTAGGATCATGTGTTAAAATATAACTGATACTTTCAGGGAAGACGATAAACTGAGCCTACTTATAAATTTTTCTACCACTTTTTATAGACCAAGCACCAAATAATACATGGCTGAACATGAAAGTAATGGTTGCCAACTAATTTAAATAAAAGTCATTAAATGCGAGGAGTAATAGTCCCGAAGTCTTATCGGAAATTCTTAGGTTGAATAAACACAAATCAGTAAAAAATCTCCCCATATCCCGAAGTATAAATTCTTATCAAAAATAAATTATTCTTGTTCAGTGAATTCGGTTCCCATTCTGTTCATACCTTCAACCAAAATAAAAACAGGGTTAATATTCTTTACACAATCTCGAAAACGAAAATTCGTTTTGATTCTATTCCAAAAAAGTATACCTATTCCTTTTCTTTCAGTAGTTTGGATTAGGTTCTGGAAGTCGAGCTTGTAAAGAACTTCGAAGGAACAGAACGAAATAAATTGATTTTTTAATGATTCAGCAGATCATGTAAACCAACTTAGAACCTGGTCTGCCAAGGGATAAATTATCTGACCAACAAACAGCATAGTTTATAATTTATAATAATTTATATTACCAAATCGGAGATAATACAGTACAAAAGTCTAGTTTTGAGCTATGCACCTGTGGACACAGCTCAATCGTAAGGGAGGCATTCTCATCTTCAGAGGGAGTAAAAAATAGCGGGAGATATGCCCCTAAAGTCTAACATTCGAAGCTTCGGCAGAAAATTTTTGAAAATACGTACTTACCTAACTACTGTTAAAAGAAAAAATAACGAAATAATATTTTACTTTTTTTAATTTGATGAAAAATTAACAGAATCTTGAGCCCCCCAGTTCATACAAGCTTCGCTAATGGAGATTTTTCTTTAAATTCCCAGTGCGAGGTTTCAACTAAAAATAACACCCATCTAACTACAAGATTGAAAAAAAAAGTAAGTCGGAGGCCAAATGCAGTAACATGATTTTCATGTTTCAGAAAAATCGCCATTTTAGACCCAAATCATTTTTCAGAAGAAAAGTTTTAATCAGGCCTGGTGAGCGGGGGAAGGCGGGTTTCTCCAAGCCTGGACTTTTTAAGAGCCCGACATTTTCAAAATAAAAATAAAATTAGATGAAAATTCGCTGAAAAACTACTGAAATAATTTCTCGTTCGCTCTGCTCTCTAAATTGTTACTTCCAACGTTATAAAACCCCTCCCGTAGATAAATTCTGTATACTACATAGAATACAGATGCGATTTTCAAATTTTTGGAGGGCCTGTAAGTTTTTCTCCCTCGGCCCAAATTTCCTTCCTACGGTCATGTTTTCAACATTACCAACCAAATAGTGGTAGGTATACCAGCTAGGGTACCTACGGCTCTTTACACCCGTATTTACACATGTCTCGATGATAATGATGATGATGACGACGATGATGATGATAATAATAATGAGCCCCCTTTCGTTATCATCAATCACTTCGTGTTCTTGAATGCAAATACAATTTAACGGAAAAACTCAAAATGACGGCTCAATGCCGTATCATCGTCGCCACATGCTTATCCCTTACCTGATGGTAACCGAGCCTGACTTAGGGTTAGATCAAGCCACCACGAAACGAAACTGCTGGTACAGCACAAATAATTTCCAACACCAGATTACCAGAAACACACAAGTGCGGAATTTCACGACTATACAGCCGTCCAGTGTTTCGTTTACCACCAACCAACCCCTATATTTTCATTTTACAGAGGCTACCAAGGGTGAAAATAAGAAGGGATGGTCTGGATTCTAGATTATTCGCAAAACTGGATTAGGTACTGTATTCGAATAATGTGCAATGCGTCTTGTTCCCGTGGCGACGTATTGTTCCCAAGCAAACTGCTTAAGTTAAAAACAACATGGTGAGTAAATCAAAATTAACGGTATCAAATAAAATACTGACATGTATATATTTGAATATAAATCAACAAAATTTAGGCCACTATTATAACTGCAGCATCTTGATGGAAATAATTAACGAAAATTAAACGTCTAAATTAACGAAGTAAGTTTAATTTTTAATAGGACTCGAGGCAATGAGACGCAAAAAGTTCAAAACGCTAGTGATTTCATTCCTTATCTTCAATGCAATTTGAATGAACCAAGCCCAGTTTTACCTGGCCAATTAGGGAAATTCTCGGTGACCTACCATTTTTTTTTTTGTACCTGTACAAGAAAAGAGAGATAGAAGAAATGCATGAATTGTCAAGAAAAACCCAAGAAGCTGGCGAGAGCTTGCAAAAGTCAACTCCGGTCACCTTTTCCAGTGAAAATCGGAAGTAGATATATCTCAAGGTAGGCCTACATCCTACTATATAAAGAATTTAAATCCAAAAAAATATAGATTAGTTAATTCACTTCATCCGAAAGGAATTAGGGCAAAATAATCCTAAAAATGCCAACAAATGCGAAACATATCCCTCAATAAAACTTGAAAAGTTTTTTAAACTATAGTAGAGCCTTACTGCCCACTCTCGACGGAGTTATTACTTATGGGCGAGCAGTTCCTTTTTGTTCCACCCAAAGTGCAGCTTTTCTTCTCGACAATCTTACTGCGCGTCCATATTGGCGGTGAATTCGACGATTTTATTGGCGCAAACGTAACGTCTAAAATTAGCGCAATTCGACACCCAGCGCCCGTTACAGAGGGAATAAATTGATTAGGTAATCGCCTTCGCGATCGACTGTACTAATGTCATCTTTGTAGACGTCCATTTTACGCACCGTCTGCCGCAGCTTTTCGTAGACTTTCGGATAGGCTCGGCACTTGTCCACTAACCTGCGGAATAGTTTGGGCGTTGTGCGGTCGATTCGCTGAGCGCCGTGATCGTAGTTTTTAAACAGTCTGGAGTTCGACTCGTAAGGGTGCGCCGACACCGAAAAGCCGTCGACCATCTCGTCGACGGTCTCGTCGTAAATACGTTGCACCGTCTCGGCGCAGCAATCGTTTTGCGCCAACTCCACCAGCGCTTTGGCCGTTTTGAAGTGCTCCAACTGCTCGGCGCTCCACTGCAGCGATCTGCGCGCCGCGCACTGCTGCACAAACAATTTGTTGACGAAACACCTTTTGAGGGTGGGCTGCGTGGTCCACGCGTCGATGGCCGCCTCCGGCAGCTCCTCGTTGCGGTCGTTGACGTCGAAGAAGAGCCGATGGCCGGCGCCGGACGTCGAGGTGCCGTTTTTCAGGGCGACGTATTCGCCGTACAGCTTCGGCTCGCCGCGCAGACGTTCTTCGATGTTTTTGAAAATCGCTTCCGTCAGTCGTCCGTCTTCGAAGTGGCCGGCGAAGAGTGGAGCTGCGTCGGCGGTCGCGTCGTTGATGATGGCGTCCGTACGCTCCATGGTGGGCAAACGCGTCCACAGCCGGAGCAGGGCGGCCGCCGTCCGGTGCTGGTCATCGTCGACGCGCCGGTCGGCGGCCACAAAGACGAAATGGTTTCCGCTGCCGATGGTGAACAGTTCCAGGCGCAGAATGGCGGCTATGGCCTGCTTGCGCAGATGGTGGACGAGGTGGGCGACGAAGTCGTGTTGATGGGCTGCGGATTTGGACACGTGGACGGTGAGCCGGTCGTCGGCTTGCGTACCCGCCGCCAGCACTTGGGACGTCGGAAGAGCCGAAATTAATGGGCTTAAAGCGCACAAAATTAACCACGAGCACGGATGGCGCATTATTAAAAAAACGTGTCGGTTGTTGTACCTTCGTATGGTTTGGTGCACGAATCGCAGGACGAGAATGATCGCGTACGTTATCAACCGATAAAATTAACAGGCGAAATAAATACTTTCGTTTGGCTCAAACCCCCCATCCGCCCTTGCCGTCATTAATCGATGGAGCGTGTCGATAAAAGCGCTCTTCCTTATCTAATCGAATGGGCGAGCTTGTAAATTAGTATTGCGGTTTTGTGGTAATTACTCATCCGTAGACCCACACTTTGACTGCAAACGATTGTGAAAGTTATCGGCATTCCCAATAGAGGTCAATAATTTATCACGTGATTTTACGAAGTTGGTGGGTACGTAATATTTTAGGGGGACAACTTGATGGCGATGATAATTGGGACACGTACCTACCTACCTAATAGGATGTTGAAAAAAACTGTAATTCAGCTAGTGCTGGATATCCTGTTAGCAGCCTGTAGAGGCTCTGGATTTTGGGGGCGGCAAATTTTGAAATTTTTTTTTTAAATCGCCAAAGAAAAAATAGTTTTTGCTGTACTCCCACCGAAGAAAAAAATCAAAAATTTGTAGAGCCTACAGGCAGCAAAAAACCAATTATGGCACTAAACACGCAGAAGCAGCCGCGTCAGAAAAAGTATGTTTTCAAAAAGCAGAAAATTAGTCGCTAAAAACTTTATAATAATAGATCGTAATGTTGATGAGTGAATTAAATTTTGTAACTTTTGATCTGAAATTACAAAATTTAAAATAGTTAACTTTTATAAAATTGAAACAAACGTTGATTTTATGGCAGTACTGACCAGCCGATCCGCACAAAAATTGGTAACACGTTACAATGAATTAAATACCTATTAAATATTTTGTTATAAATTTCCAACATATTGATTTAAAATTAAGCATTTTATAGACAAAATAAAATCAAAAATAGCTGTAGTCTACCGGAAGTACCGTCCAGCTGATCGACACCAAAATTGTTAGCAAGATGGAATGAATCATAGTAAATATTTGTTAAAAATTTCGTAGCTTTTGTCTAAAATTTGGTATTTTATGGTCATAATAAAAACAGAAATAGCTGTATCGGAAGTATCCTCCTGCCGATCCGCAATAAAATTAGTTGGTCAAGTTTTTGGTTTAGTACGAATGTTTGGTCCAAATTTCGTGACCCTTGGACAAAAACTGCTACCGATACCATGGTAACGAGAAAATGACTTATATAATATGCATACTCATCAATATTTACATACAGTGTGTCCGGATTTCATTTGGCGAACCGGTAAAAATAGATGAAACGAAAAAAAATCGATGTTGTCAAATTGAAGGTGCTATTGTGTTTCGGATGTTGAAGAAAATGTTAATTAGCAGAATACAAATTTTGACTGTGGAAAATAGTACCACTAAACCAGAAAAAAAAATCACTATGTTTTGCATATTCTCAAAATTGAAAAATTTCTGGAAAACATTGATATTTCACAAAATTGAAAATTTGGCTCTTTTGGCCTTTTGTTCCTTTGGATGAAAAATGTAGTGCACTTTCCCATCAAAACTATGAAAAAAAGTTGCATTCTCAGACAGTAAGATTAATCCATAATGATCACCTAAAATCCTAAATTTGCTTTTCATAATGCTTCCACAAAGAAAAGATGAATAAAAGTAACTCTGGTCATCTTGGAGGCCACACAATGAGTAGTACATGGGCAAGTTGAGCACACTTTGTCTGAGTACTCAAAAAAGGACAATAAAATATAGTACTTACAAATAGATCAGAAAAGAACAGTAAAATAAAAAACATATTTTTATTATAAAAGATAAAGATGATGACTAGTAATGATAAGTTTGAAACGAATCGCTGATATTAAAAAAGCGTTTCATCAAATTGGATTGCACCCAGATGACAGAGATGTCAAACGTTTCCTATGGATTAAAAATCCTAACAATCCCATGACCAATAACAATCTAGTAACATTTCGATTCTGCCCTGTTCCTTTCGGAATCATAACGGCACCATTCTTACTTGCAGCATTGCTATTAAATCACTTCCGATTGGTCGTCATGGAGTTCCATGACAAGTTCTTAGAATGATTTTACAATGATAATTTAATTGTTTCCGTACCAACGTACGAAGAAGCAAAAGAATTATACATAAAATCTAATAAATTATTCAACGATATCTCCATGGAACTCGCCCAATGGGGCACCAATTGTAAACAGTTAAGAAAAGATTTCAACCCACAACACACATTAAGCAACCCAATCATCAAAGTGCTTGGCCTGTATTGGGATATGGACCAAGATGTACTTTACATGCCCAAACCAAAACCGTTTACGTCTCCATGGACAAAACGCACATTCCTCAGGGTACTATCATCATTCTATGACCCTTTAGGTTGGTTTGCACCAGCATTCGTTCCATCAAGAACGTTCATGAAAGTACTCTGGTCCAAGGGATTGAAATGGGACCAAAATATCCCAGATGATCTCGAACCAACAGCTACCGAGATAATCACCGATCTCAGCAACAGCCTCAACTACTGCATTCCTAGACAATTCTACCTAGGAACCTATGACCCGAATACCTGTCAATTACACGTATTTGTAGATGCATCACAAATAGCCTACTCCATGGCAATATATATCAGATTTAGCAACACTAAATCAAATTGCCATGCAGTAAGATTTGTAACAGGAAAATCATGCGTAACACCTATGCGACCGATAACAATTCCCAAACTCGAATTGATTGCAGCACTCATAGGTGCATGTGGACTATGTTCCCTACGTAAACCACTTGGTTTACAGAACGCACCAACATTCTTGTGGTCTGATAGCAAATGTGTTCTCACATGGCTATTAGAAAGAAAAGTCCACCCACAATTTGTAAAAAATAGAGTCGAGGAAATAAAAAGTATAAAACCAGTCGAATATCGATATGTCCCATCAATGGACAACCCAGCTGATATTGGATCACGTGGTTCCTCTATCCACGAATTATTCGAATCACTCTGGTGGTCTGCCTCAACCTGGCTATCCCAAGATAAAAAATCTTGGCCAGAAACTGATTTGAACATAATCGAAAGCCTACCAGATGAACCAACCAAAATAGATACGCCTGTATTTCACACAATCAAAGAGGTACTATCCTCAACTTCTAAAAAGTCCGTGTCAATAACAATGGACGATGAATCAGTTTTTGACAAACGTCATCCTGCAAAATATTTAAGGCAGATGAAATCAGCAAAAAGATTCATCCCACACTTCTTCATTGGTCCAAACACAGATCAATGTGAAGTCACACTACCAGAACCTGAGGTTCTGTCTAAACAGTGGATAGCTGATCCACCAAACCAAAGTCAGCCACTTGATTTGACAATCACCAAATCGTGCTATATTCTGAAAGATGAAATACCTTTTGAAAGTTTCATACATCCACCATCGTTCAACATAGATATCACAAAATTCAATACTTTATCTAAACCTGTACATACATTCCTACAATGTATAGAAGCCGTACGACGATTTAGTAAACAACGAATAAGGAGGAAAAGATTAATTTCACCTTATGCATCGTTAGATTTCACATTTCATTTTGCTCTACTCTGCTTCATCAGAGCTGATCAAAAGAAATACTTCGGAAAACTACTCGAAGTATTAGAAAAACGAAATCACCCTCCGTACATCTTGTACAAAAAATTCCACATCCTGATCGATCCATCTGGGATATTACGTACAGTAAATTATCTACCTGATATCAAGTATGCAAGAGACATGCTATCACCAATCCTGATGCATCCAAAGTCTCACTTAACAAAATCAATTCTGATGCATACACATCTGAAAAACGTACACTATGGTACAAAATTTACCATAGCAGACTTTAGAAGACACTATTTTGTGCCAAAGTCACTAAAAGTGTTACACCAAATTCTAAAGAAGTCGTGCACACTATGTAAAAAAGCTGAAACAAGACCGTTCAAACAACCAACTTTTTCAGCACTACCAGACTTTTGCCTGGTACCTTTTGTGAATCCATTTACCTACACAGGTGTGGACATCTTTGGCCCATTTATGGTATTTGATAAATACCTGCCAAAGTTGAAATCACAGTTGGCAACACCTACTACACCACCCATTAAAAATTGGGTGTTGATCTTCACGTGCCTGTCCACCAGAGCAGTACACCTACTCTCAGTGTCAAACTTGACAACTGAGGACATCTGGACAGCGTTCTTAACATTTTTCGCGGACAAAGGCATGCCCAAAGTTATCCTATCCGATAACGCAGCACAATTCCACTTAATTGCAACATACTTACCAGAATACTGGAAAACGTTCACTGAAGAACGAAAAATAAAACCTAGCTTAGATGAAAGAGGCATTAAATGGCACTTCATCCCAGTTAAAGCACCATGGTATGGTGGAGTTTATGAACGACTGATTGGAACTATAAAACAAGTGTTTTATAAAGTCCACAGTCACCACTCAATATACAAACATACCTTTCAAGCGAGCTTGAAAGATATATAAACAATGGTTAACAGAAGACCATTATGCCCATCTCCTGATGAGCTTGATCAGTTGACGTTAACACCCGCACATTTCATGCGAGCCAACTTACGTCACCTAAGTAATCTGATTAATGAATCAAATAAAGATCCAACTCCTACAGCAAAACAGCTTATGGACATTTAGAAACTCGACCAAGATTACCTAACAAACCTTTGGTTAACTTGGAAGAGACAATATCTCTTATACCTAAGAGATAGACCACCAACTGCGCTTTCAAATCTAGGGCGCACGGTACCATTTGTCCCAAAAGTAAACGATATAGTAAACGTTTTGGACTACACATCCAAACCTGGCGTTTACAAACTTGCAAAAATCATTGATTTAGAGAAATCTCGTGACGGACAAATCCGTCATGCAAAAATAGAATTCTCAAGCAAGCAAACATCTACAAGACCTCTGAAGTTCTTGGCTCCGTTGGAGTTAGACGACAGAAATGTAGAAAAACTCGATACATAGTATTGTACCTCCGATAGACCCCCTGATTATGACAAAAATAGACTGGTCTAACAAACCAAATTACTGACTTTAGGGTATGCCATAATTGGACATTATACTCCTAAAAACGGTATAACTACGATTTTTTGGCACCCACTATTACTGTCATGTGTTTTATTAAAGGTTACGGGTAATAGGTGGCAGAGTGCACTACTTAACTTAGCATCGTTGATGTCTACACGACTCGCTAATTTCCAAATATTCCCTTACAGAATCTGTGATCTACGGCCAATAACTCGTTCCATCCTCTCAACAGCAGCGTCCGGCAGTCGAAACAAACTTTCATTGAAAGTCTCGTTTTCTTGTCACTTCGTTACGTCGTAATGCCAGAAATAGAAGAAAAATTTTGTTCCTATTTTCATATAATTTCTGTAAATATCTATTTTTCATGTATATATTGTATCTGTTGTTTTTATTGTTCCTTTTATAATAAAATAACATTTCATATAACATGTATGTCTAATCTTTACTCTAGATTTCAGGGGAATCTTCAGAGGTGACCACCGATGGCCACCCAGGAACACCGCCCCAGTGTCATGGCTACACCCACGAGTCCTGTGCGCACTAGCGATGCGCAGAGGACTCGACATGACTGAAGATACTGGGCTGAGGCGACGCTAACAGTTGTCTAACAACAAGGCGAGAGCTAAGGTGTGTGACAACGAGATATATTTATTCGTCCTTGTGACTTAAACCAATATAATACGTAAACTCTTCCACTACAATGTGTACGACTAAAATGCTGACGCGAAACAAATTCGAACCATTTAAGTATGAAAAGTTGCATACGCTAGAAACGAAGGCATACTACAGAGAAACCCGTCTTTCGGGTTACTTCAATTCAGAAAATAAAGAAAATGGTAAGATGAAGTTTTGGTTAGTCGCACTCGATTTGGATCCATGTTTCAAGTTTGAGGAACATAAGCGTCCGGTATACGCGCATTTATTAAATTATTTCTACCTATTTTTTATAAAAATTGGTGGAGAAAATGGTTAAACAAGCAGAATGAATACAAGTAAATTATGAAGGTCTCAGGTTCGAATCTGCTGATAAATGGGTTTATGATGTATATTTTCTCATATTAAAGTATTTTATTTTATTTTTTATGGATATAGGTAGATACCTACTATGTTTAGTTTTCCACTACACAAATAACGAAATATAAATTTTAATGTTTAGATAAAGTTTATAAATATTTTTTAATCGATATTTATTTAAGCTATACCTATTTCCCAATATTAACATTATTTCACTGGCGGTGATTTAGTTGAGGTAATTATTAGGTATATTACAAACTAAGTGACTGTAGTCGACTTTTAACGATCAGTTGTCCATTCGAAAAACTAGAAATAGGCCGAAGATAATTTAAGCCAACAATAAAATGTTTCGAATGTATTTCAACTATGTATGTTCAAAGTAAAACCACAAATAGAACTTTTTGAGACAAACAAAGAATTTCTTATAAAAATATCATCTATTTTCAAAATTAAAGAAGCTACGATTTTTTATTGTTCGATTTTTGGTTATATTTGACATTAAAATAAATTTAAAAAATACTTCGCTGGAAAATCCAGTTTTGCCATTTTTCATCTACAATTTACAAAAAAACCAAAAAAAAAAAAGTAAATTGATGTTATACTGAAAAAATGTCTATAACCCCATGCGTTGTAAATTTAGCTCGAAGTGGGAAAATGGTGTCATTAGTTTTCATTTGTTGTGAAATGGAAAATTTTCATCATCCCTACACCTAACCCTTTTGTGAGGTCAATTTTGCTATTAAAATACATCATTAAATTATGAAAATAATGAAATAATATTAATTTCAGGTATTCTGCTAGTATGAGGAATTGAACTGCCAATCAACAGGAACCTAATACAAGCTCGTCATTTACCATCAAAATGTTGCAATGGTGCTGTTGGTAGATGATGAGAGTGGAGCCGGTGTGTAGGCAGTCGCCACACACACTAATAATTAAAAAAAATTTTTTCTATCGCAAAAATACCCAAAAACTCAACACAAATTTTCACGATTTGTATTTATTGCACAGTCGAGGATACATTGAAAATGATTTTTAAGTAGGTTTTCTATCGAAAATCTAATTATTAATCTTGTTGTCATGAAACGATCTGGGGTGGGGGTAGAAAATTTTTTTGTTTCATAATACAAGCAAAATTTTGGCATTAATAATTCAAATTCGTATATATAAAAGCCAATTCCTTGTCATCACAGTAGAGGTCGCAATTTCTATCCGATAGTCACAAAATTTGAAACGAATAGGTATTAGAACTAAGCCAAAAACCTGACCTTTTGATTTTACTGAGAATCGGCCAATAGGTAATTCTGGTATGGTTATTTTCATTATTGTTTTGGATATAAAATTTTAAATTTTCAACCAATAGCTACGAAATTTGAAACATATATTCACTATGATTAATTTTAATTTTCTATAAATTTTGATGTGGATTCGCCATACGGTACTTACAGTATGAATATCTTCATTTTTGTTTTAGATATAAAATTTTCAACTTTTGACCAATACCTACAAAATTTAAAACATACATTTATAATAATCTATTATAAATTGCTATAAATTTTGGTGTGGATTGGTCGTACAGTACATCTGGTAACACTATTTTCGTTTTTAAAATACTGAAAAATTCTCTGCATTGGTTAGTATTTTCCTTCATACTGAACCTAAATTGCACAGAACACCTATGTAGGAAACAATTCTGGCAGATAGTATATGAAAGAAAATCTGGTCCCTGTTGTAGAAGTTTTCACTTATTCCAACTTTTCTTCATTCTAAGTAATAAGATGACTAAAATTTAATTATCCAATTTTGTTTCAAATTGACAAAATGATGCACAAAAATTGTGTATGTTTTCACGGTGAATCCACTGAGCCAATTTCCAAAGCTGTAACTTGATTAGTTCAAAAGTTATCTCTCTTTTCTCTTTTAAATCTCAATAAAATTCTAAAAGACCATCTGCATTCATTATTATTTTCCATCATACTAAACTTAGATCGCATAGAATCACTACGTGATTGACACACCAACCCAAACTACCAATTAGATTGCCACGACAAACAGTAACTACCATATTTCGATATAATTCTCAAAAACTAAACTGATTTACTCCTACCTTTGCATATTAGCATAAGAACTTGTACCATTTTGTATATAAAAGCCATTTGTCTGTAATGTGCCAGTAAATATACAATTGCATATGGAGGAAATATTTTGAGCAAATTAATATGTCAAATGGTATAATAATATCACATTTTTGTTAACACTTTCACACATTCGTACAATGGCTGTATGGTAGAGATGCTGCTTCAGGAGTCAGTAGTGCCAGTTGGATATTTTTTTTTTTTCCAAGAATGTTTCTGTAGGTAGATGCTACCTACACGGGGTTCATGTAACCTAAGAGGGAGACAGTGGTTTACGTGCGGGGCGACCAAATTATTTCTCGGTACTGGTAGCCAGCCGGTTTAAGTGCCTAACCATACACAAAGCGTACTTCCTAACTGGGGAAATTGTCCAAAGGCGATGCGGTACCATATACGGACCGCAGCACGTATACTGTCAGTGAGTATGTAAATATTACATACTCATTTGCCTCAGTTTACCGCCTCAATGGTAAACATAGAAACGCATTGTCTGTATGAGTGCATACAGACGATGTACTTTGTTTACCGTGCAATGCACAATTAGTATGGGTTGCGGACTTTGGTCTGCGATCCGTCTGTCGACACAGGGCCAAGCCCTGAGGGAGGCAAAGAGGGAAATGTCCCCACAGCCACTCCCCCTAGTATTTTCATACAAAAAGACTAAGTCCAGTCATACCCTAAAAGTTGGGGGGACTTTGGACTGAAGATTGTCTGGTGGGATTACGTCCTCAGTAAGACCTAGCTCCTCCAAAGAGGATGTCACGGAGGGCCTGGCCTAAGGCATGGCCAGTAAAAGTCCCCGCATTGTAATTAAGGATCCTCCGCTGGTTATAGTTAGCACGAGATCGTGCTCCTCTCTTTTTATTTTTGTGCCTAATCGCCTGAGTGAAGTTTCTGGAATTTGTATTACGAATGGAATTCCGTTGTTGGACAAAAGGCTGTATACGGGTGTCAGGTCTATGGACTGTGATTTTGGAGCGAGAAGGCTGAATGCTCCTAGATGGGTCCACGTCCATGGGGGTAATCATGGATCGTGAAGCATCCGAGGTCTCGCCTCTAGGAAGGTGGCAAGGAAGAGGTTGGGTCATTTCAGCTAAGACTGAACTGACCTCAGGCCTTGGAGTGGAACTCAAAGTAAGATTGCTTGCCGAAGAAGAAAGTTAGGAAAGCATGATGTCATGTTCCTGATTACTCTGTTCCTGCTCTTCTGCGAGGAGGGCTTCCTCATAGTCGAGCAAAGGTTCAGAAGAGTTGATGGAAGACATTATGATGGATTGCAAATGTCAATTAAGACAATGGAAAAATATTAGAAATTTTTCAAAAGCGATTTGGGCACAGAAATAGGTGTTCGAATTGAACAAATTACATGAAGTTAGAATGCGATGTTGCTCGGAGCGTAATTGACAAACGAATGATTTGTGTATCGCTCTTGGCTGTTTCATTTTGTACAAATTTGTCGTCGAGTTTATCATAATTCATCTCAGCATAAAAGATTTAGTATTTTCCCACCATTTAGAAATTCCCACGTAGAAAATTCTACGTGCAAAATTCGTTGATTTAAATTACCACGTGCTTTTATGTGGGTCAACGTATTCGAGTGAATGAACTTTTATTCTTTTATATAGGTCAATGTGATAGGAACGGTGGTGCGATATCCTTATCGCAACGTACGTTGTGGTATGTTCTGCGATAAGGATGTGTGTCATTGCAGTTGCACCATTTCTCATTGTTTGTCAGCTGATTTCTGTTTTTATAAAAACGCACGTGAATTTATTTTGAATTTCACGATAGATGTTTTATTTTCGAGCTGATTTATTTTCGCATTTTTCTTCTCTGCGTCTAGGTTTGAATCCTGGAAGCGGAAGATTTATTTTTGATTTTTATGACCATTTTTTGATGTTTTAATTTTTGTTTAACCTTCTGCTATGTTTTGATGCAGGGGTTGATGGTGAATAAATTTATTTTGATTTTTTATAACCATTTATTTTTCTATGGTTTGGGAATTTGGTGGTTTTCGTATGAGTGAATTTTGTATTTGTGATCATGTTTTGGTTTAGCTATTTTAGTGTTGAGCTAACCTTTCTGATCTACGGCTCGGAATTTGATTTTGTTTTTTATAACTACCTTTAGGCCTGCCTCTTTTATTAGGCCTTATAGGCGCTTTTGAATCGTAATAATATTTTTGTACGTTGTCGTCAAATTTGACAACTTTTTTAGATTTGGTTTTTGCAGCTGTTTTTTCCAAATTTGGTTTAAGTACATCGCTATGCATTTCTTGCACTATTTCTGGCTGTGTTAGTAGCTTTTGTGTGTCGGTATTTTGTTCGACAATTTCTTGTGGATCTTTGACTATGTTTATGTCAGTATCCATATCTTTTTCCTTGCAATTTTTATGACATTGACTTTATCATCTGCTATTAAGAATGCAGGTTTTACACTATCTTTTGAGACTTTTTTCTCTTTATTGGCTATGAGTAGGGTGAATGTTTTTTCTGTTCTATCCACTACATTATAGGGACTGGTGTAGGGTTTCTGCAAAGCCTTTTTCATCCCTTCTTCTTGTAAGAACACGTGTGTAGTTGTTACTAAGTGTCTCGAGACATAGGTTTTAGGTTTACCATGAGTTGCAGCTTGTTTTAAAAATTGACTTGCGTCGTCTTTTATGTTTTGTACTAATGTTTCGGGGTTAATTTCTTTGGTTTCATAGAAAAAGTCCCCTGGTAAGCGCAATTCCTCACCAAGTGCTAATTGAGCAGCTGAGTGTCCAGTATCTGTTTGCAAGGCTGATCGGAGGCCTAATAAGATGGTTGGTAGCCTATCAATCCATCTTTTGGTGTCGTGTGCCATAATTGAGGTTTTTAGAGCCCTATGCCACCTTTCCACTTTGCCGTTAGATTGTGGGTGGTAAGTGGTGGTGGACCAGTGTTTAGCACCCAAGGTCTTTACTAGTTCGTTGAATATTTGGCTTTCGAATTGTCGACCTTGGTCTGTAGTTATGCTTTGGGGCACACCGTATCTAGCAATCCACGTTGAATATATTTCTGCAGCCACTGTTGGGGCTGACATTTCTGTGAGTGGAATTGCTTCGGGCCAGCGAGTAGCTCGGTCTATAATGGTCAGCAGATACTTGTAGCCATGAGAAGGTGGTAATGGACCAACTAAGTCTACGTGAATGTGTTTGAATCTGTCAGTATGTCTAAATTTCCCAAGTTTCAATTTCGTGTGTCTGCCAATTTTAGATTTCTGGCAATTTAGACAAGCACGGGCCCAGTTGTTGCAATCTTTTTTTATATTGGGCCATACAAATCTCGAGGTCATTAATTTAGTCGTATTCCTAGGTCCAGTGTGCGATAAGTTATGAACACTGTCAAACGCCATTTTCCTATATTTTTGTGGAATGTAAGGTCGTTCTTGTCCTTGGGACACATCACATGTTAACATGCTACCTACATGGGGTTCATGGAACCTAAGAGGGAGACAGTGGTTTACGTGCGGGGCAACCAAATTATTTCTCGGTACCGGTAGCCAGCCGGTTTAAGTGCCTAACTGTACACAAAGCGTACATCCTAACTGGGGCAATTGTCCAAAGGCGATGAGGTACCATATACGGACCGCAGCACGTATACTGTCAGTGAGTATGTAAATATTACATACTCACTTGCCTCAGTTTACCGCCTCAATGGTAAACACAGAAACGCATTGTCTGTATGAGTGCATACAGACGATGTACTTTGTTTACTGTGCAATGCACAATTAGTATGGGTCGCGGACTTTGGTCTGAGATCCGTCTGTTGACGCAGGGCTGAGCCCTGAGGGAGGCAAAAAGGGAAACATCCCCACAGTTTCATTAGATTCTCTATTTTTTTTTTAATGTTTTTCAAAATAATTGTTTAAGATTAGACACATTTTTCATCAAAATGAGTACAGATTCTAGGTTCACTTATTATATTGGTGATGGGATCTTTCGGGTAGATATGGGGGGGCTGTTCCGTGGTATTCCACTTTGAAGGTGACAATGGTAATAGGGACAAAGCAGGTGGGGCAAATCACCCTGCCATTTCTTACAAACAAAGTGGCATGCCTTGGCCAAGGTTCTCCTGCATCATCTGAAATATTCCTCCACCAGTACTGTGCTGACATCTACTATACTCACTAACACACGTGAGAAACAGCAAAAAAATTTTTCTTCAAAATTATTTGCCCAAAATATTTTTTCCTTGTATAAGTGTATATTTATAGACATGTTTTTCTGTAACACCTAATATGTGACCAGTTTCACAAATATAGTCGGTTATGTCTTTATTTCTGTCAAACTCTAAATAATATTATTCCTTCGTATCCCAGCCCAAGCCGGGTTAATAGGCTAATTTAGTAGTGATGAGAATTTTAGTTTGTTTCATGGATCTGCTTCCACCTCTCCATCTCTGTAAGTAACAGAAGTTCTTAGAAGTATTTCATTAGTTTATTTAGTTCCACCAGTTTTAAAAAATGAGATGTGTCAGATGTCCTTGAATGAATGTTAGAATGGAAAGAAAGAAACAAAGGAATTATGAAAGAAAGGAAGTATTGATACATGCTGATTCACTGAACTAGAAGAAATCAAGTAAAACTTTACCAATTGTAAAATGAACCAAATGAAGGAATGAATGAATGAGAGTGAGAAAAAAAATGGAACTAGTTCCTTTTGTCAAGTAGAATGACTTCGAGTCATTCCTTTAAAAGAGTGGTTCATTGGAAGTACTTCCTGATGGAATGACATATCACCATAATTTAGCATAATAAGTAGCTGAGAACTTTTTGCCTGTTACTGCTTTATTAGCAAAAACACGAGAGCATGATCACGATATTCATTGTTACGATACAATTCAATAATGGCGTTATACAAAATAGAAAAATTGTACGTTTTAAAGAATTATAGCGTGGGAATAGCAAAACATTTTGTCACATTGTATTATGGGTATTATGGCACCCACGTGATTGGTGCATCAGGTTCTTAGCAGTGTGAAAGGTGGATCGTAACTTCTTGAATCTTTAAAATAGATGATAATTTATAGGAAATATTTTATTCAAGAGCGTAGTCAGGATTCATTTAAGGGGACTTTTTTTTTCTCGTCGCTTTTGAAAATTTAGAAAATTTGAGAAATTTAATGCCTATGGAGCCGCCTTTCGCATATTTATTAGCTTACTAAAATTTCTCAAAATTTTTAAAGTGACAGGCAAAACAAACAAGACAACAAGATAATGTGGGGCAATCGCTCCATTTGCCTTCTTAGCTACCCCTTGATTTTGTTGACCCCCAAAAGTTCTACACGTAGGGTATTACTTTGGACATACATAACTGACATACCAACCCCGTACATAGGAACATAAATTTTCACAATTCCTTGCATGATTTCAATTTTTCAATGCAAAAAGAAAACCAATTAATATTCGACAAATAAATTAAACTACTGCAGTATGAAATATATTTCTTCATTATGCCTTACAATATTTATATTTTTACTCTAAGCTGCTTCCAAAAAAGAGTAAATATTTTAATACGAAAGATCGAGTTACCGTTTCAGATTACGAACCGGAAATAACGTAGGTAGGTAATGTTTCAAACACTTTTGGACACCAGCTCCTTAGTTTCAGCGAATTTCGCCTTCAAGGTCGGATCATTTTCGAATTTATCGGCCAACGTTTTGAAAAACTGCCGGGCAATTTGGATGAACGTATCTTTCACGTGTTTCTCGTTCACATTTGCAGCATCCACATCTTCGACACCGTTGGCTGTTTCGGCCACCGCCTCATCGTACAGAGCTTGAACCTTGGCGCCATATTCGGCATCTTTGGACAGCTCGACAATGGATTTAGCCAGCTGGAACGTTTTCGGACTCCAGGCCGATTGTTTGCGCGTCTCGTTGCCAAACGTCGAGTGAACCATCAGTCGTTTCAGATACGCTTCGTTCAGACTTTGGGCCAAAATTTTTTTCGCATCGTCCTTCGTTTTCGGAATGGTGAAATAGTAGACGGGGTAGTCGACGGCCGCCGCTTGTTTGGCCACTGCCTCGCTTTTCAGTCGTTTGTACTCGTCGTACGCGGCTGGCTGCTCTTCCAGCAGCTTTTCGATGTTCTGCTTGATGACGGGCAACGCCTTGGTGATGTCGCCCTGACTGTGAGCGCTGCGGGCGCCATTCGCGACCGCCGTTCTGAGAACGACGCTGACCGCCTCCATGTGGGGCAGTTTTTGCCACAGCTGCAGCGCCGCCTCGGCCACCGCGTGGTACTCCTTGTTCTCAGCCTTATCGGCTACCAGGCGATAAAAATCTTTACCCGTCGCCATGGTGTAGAATTCGTTGCGCAATTCGAACATCAGCTCGTGCACCGACTTCTTGGAGAGCAGCTTCAAGAGTAGCTCGTGGCTGGCCTCTGGCGTGAGGGGCACCTGCTCCGGCGGTAAATCACTTTCGACGATCCAATTATTTGCGGCACCATTCGACGCAACAGCGCACAATATTAGCAGCAAGGCGGCCGCGAAAATGCGCATTCCGCACATTTTGTAATTTTATTGAGAAACTAAAATTGCGTTACTCTTCTGCACGACTTCCTTTATCGGTTACTGACGAACGTAAAATGGCGGTGCGAATTAGTTCGTTGAATAATATATACTTATAATAAAGGCGCTTACCTACCGAGGGCTGTACATCAACAATCGATAACCTGCGACTACGGGAGCGAATGTTTCCATATAGTTTACTTTTATTTGTACCGTACCTACAAACAATTATTTTAACAATCAGTCGACCTTATCGGTCACGTACGAACCTTAATTAGAGTACTTTTCCGAAAATATTTATTGATTTGGTTCGATAATTATTGTTTGGTGCCCTTTTCCTTGTATTTCGCGAAGATATCGTTGTCGAAATGAATGTTGATATCGAATCAAAAACTGAACCTACATCTGCACCTAATTTACTTACTCCCCAGGAAGAGTAAAAGGTCAAAATGGCTCCCTAAGATAAGCACGTACCTAATCAATAAGTGTACCAATTCATCGAGGACAGTCACAAAAAGAACAACAACCTTTCTATTGATTGTATAACCAGCTTTTTTTCCTTTTTTTTTTTTTAATCGATTTGGAAATGCTTTCAGTTTTTTGTGTTCATCTCGATAAACTGAGTCCACAGTTTCGTTACTGAATTGAAATAAAAACCTCAAAGAATATAAAACGGTTTTACTCGTAACTCATGACGCAAAATTCGTATTAATTATTTGTTTTCAATGCCAAAAACGTAGAATTTTCGACCAGTGAGTAAAAATTTTTTCGTGGAAGCAAAATAAGTATTTGCTGCCACATCAAAAATGTTTGGCTCCTCCCACCCCGCCAATTGGACACCTTCCCTGATCGCGTATGAACGTGTGTTGCAAAAAATAACGTTTTCAACTACAGCGCAATGTACGCGACCTTGACTCGTGTAATTACATCTCTCACCTGCGGCTCATGTTGTAAATTGCAACACGTCGAGAATCGCTCACTTTGCGCTCTTGTAGAAAAATATACCTACTATTTCAATTGTGAAACGTTTTGAACTGTCTCTTGGAGGTTTTTTTTGCAACACTTGTCGCAAAATGCGTGATTAGGTATTTGTTTTCAAAGCCCAAAACGTAGAATTTCTGGCCATATAGGAGCAAAAAATTTTTATCAGGAGCAAAACAAGTATTAGCTCTCACAACAAAAACGTCTGGCTCTTCGCATCCAACCAATCAGACACCTTCCGTAATCGCGCATGTGCATGTGTTGTAAAAAATAACATTTGTGAGACTACAATATTTTCCTGCAACTTGTATTACGAATTGCAACTCGTCGAAAATCTCTTACTTTGCACTCTTGTAGCAAAATATAATATTTTGTGTCTGGTCCTTTTCAAGTACATATAATTATAAAGGCAGATAATAATAAAATGAACATTGAGGTTCTCCGAGTTCAAGAAAAGAACTGCACGTCAAAACAATTATTTAAAATCATTTGACATTGGTATCAGCTCGTGCTCTTGCAGGAGCCCTAGTCAGTGAATATGAGAGTTCCATAGTTGGTGAAATAATGAAATTGATCCAGAATTTAAGTACCAAACTTTATAAAAGATATTGTACAAACCAGATTAGAAGAACTCCAGCAGTTGACTAAGCTACGCTAGAATATTAATACCCAACTTACCACTTTATCCATCATTCAAAATCTTGAAATCATAAAAACCTCAGTGTAGGCTAAATAAAAGTGATATCGAAGAACATTTTCAAAAATGTAATTTACACACCACTGTCCTCTTTGGTGACAGCTGTCCATCAAAATTTTTTCCGATAATGTCAAAAATACCAATAAATCAGAATGCATGCGGTACGAAGATTTATCAGTCGGGCATAAATTCTGAAATGTGCAGTGGATCTCCTTGGTCACTAACTTGATAATGATAGCTTTTTTAATGGTTGTCAATGGAACTGTACTCGCAGTTAGGTGGAGACGTTGTCGTGAGGCCAGAACCTAAATTGACACCATGTTAATGCGTTTAGCAATTGCCCACCTTTTGGTTTGGGATTTTTTGTCTCTTTATCAATACATATATAAATGTGATGCACTTTGGAGAAACAAGTTTTAGTTAAAAAATTCTTGTTCATGTTTAAGTAGCATTACAGAAGGGCCAAAAAAGGAAAGAAAGATGGCAACTGCGTAGACAGCAAGATTTCTAACTTGAAAATGAAAAAGTATGGACAAAAAAATGAACTAGTTGAATATTTGTCCAGATTATATTCGTTTCACTGAAAGAGCGTAGAAGCACAAAGGATACGTTTCGAAGTTGGTGGGTTAAAATATGGTCAAATTCGTTAGTTTAATCAATCCAAAAATGGTTCGGATACCTACCTACGGTACTAAAATCCTAACCCAACTTTAATCTCATTTTTTGACTTCGGATAAGGGTAGAATTACCTTGTATTCCCCTTGTAAGGGTGGGCATGCATGCAGGGAAGAACATAACATAAATGGGGAAGAAAGTCATGAAAATTCTCAAGATAAAACTGAGAAATAGATTTAGGTACGCTATCTTTAACAATTGGTATTGGGTAGTATTTACTAGTGCCAAAGAAAAAGTTGTATGGGAATTATGTAGGCCTAGTCTTCCTATGTCAGAAGGTAGTTGCCAGTCCGAGTTTATAAATGTACCTACCAAAAAGTATTTCTCTCGAGTAGGCCAGTTCTGCTTCATGGTCCATTTTGCGGGGTTGTTCCATCTCATTGGTCAGTGACTCCTCTGTAAACTCAGCTTGATTGATTGGAGTTTGAAGATGTCCAAATATCAGACATTGTTCAGGGTGGAATTTCAAATTTAATTGAAAATAAAACTGTCAAGTTAATGACAAAGTATGTTGAACAAATTAGTTCCAGGAAAAGAAATGCAACAACATATAAATTAAGTAGAAGTGAGTCACTAAAATTGTATGAGGGCAAAAACATACATCGTCAATAAGTCAGTAAAATAGTGAATGACGATTTGTTGAACTTTGTATGCTAACTTTGGTCGATTTTTCTCTGATCTAATAAGCATATTGTTTTGCTTTTGTGGACAGGATAGTCATGTTGAGGCGAGTAATATTATACCAAATACGATGTATTTTGGTTCATTATTCACTGATAAGTTAGGATTTGTTTATTTTGTCAATAGAATTGGCATTACTTTTACACAAAACAGCTGATCACATTGCAGGTGAATACATATCAGCAGAGAGAAAATGTCTTTTAACCACGTGAACTATCCTAACTATTGATCTCAGTGTACATTTGCACACCTAAACTCTAACTTTTGTTTAACATGAAACATGACTGCGTAATGATTTCACTGATTTCAAATGATCAGTCAGACTGAAGTTACAGTAAAGGTGTGCAAATATGCACATGACTAAATGTAGGTACGGAGAGTTAGACTAAGGCTATACCCACATAGCATACAGTAAGCAGCAGAAACAAAATATAATGTTTGTGCTGTTTGTTGTTAACAGCTAATTTTCACTGGTTTGAAGTTGCTGTTACTGTTTGCTGTTGATTAGGTAGGTGTAGCATAAGACAGCCTTAAAATCACTTGCAATTTTTCACTAATGAGACTTGCAAATTCCTACCCTAGACTGTTGATATTGTTGATTGAGTGAAATATTTGAAAATCCCTAATCTGTTATAATGATATCACACAATGTACACATTGTGTAAACAGCCTCTTCCCCACACAAAAAAATAGACACATATTCTTGTTGTTATTGCTTATTTCGAATTATTATTACCTATATTTAATAAATTTTTCTGCATTGCCTGAGATTTGAACCCGAATCATCTAAGTTAAGAAAGTAAAAACCACAGTCTTTACTCATTAAATCAAAATGCATTCTTAATAATGAAAGTTTAATGTTGCAGGTATTCACACGAAAGAAGATAAAAGAAGTTGATAGTAAAAATGAAAACTGTTGTTATTTCTCTGAAATTTCATTGATTTTTATTATTTATTCATCCCTGTAGTTATTTATTGAAAAATAGTTTTTCAAAACGCATTTATGGGTCACGAGTGTAACCCGCCCTACTGGCAGACTGGAGGATACAGTTGTGGGCTACGAGTGAATTTCCTAAAGATTGATAAGATATGCATGAACACTATATGAGCACATCTTGAGGAACTTGAATAAAAAGTTTCTATACAAATAAAAATCTGATATTGAGATGATAATAATGAAATAAAAAAATAAATGATTTGCATGCACTCCAAGGAAGAATAAATACTTACATACTTTTTAACTGATCACGATGGTGGTGATCAT
This sequence comes from Ericerus pela, assembly GCA_011428145.1. Taxonomy (NCBI): domain Eukaryota; kingdom Metazoa; phylum Arthropoda; class Insecta; order Hemiptera; family Coccidae; genus Ericerus; species Ericerus pela. Next base: position 1,860,048 of record WOFM01000187.1, on the reverse strand, counting down.
GAAAACTGAAATGAAATGGAGAGGGTGTCTTTGAGAAATTTTTTGTCTACAGAATTTCTCACTCTAAATTTTTGTTGGTTATTTTAGAAACCTGTTTTTTGGGGGCTCCCCAGTTTTCAAGGAGATGCCTTTGACAGTTTTTCGATTCATAGGCTTTGACCAGTTTTAAATCTATAGAATGTTCCAAATGGACCGCATTCAAATTTCTTAGCTCTTCTGCAAGTTCCTCAGGGTGTATCACAAATTTTGTAAATTTTTAAAAGCTCAATTATTTTTGTTTTGTTTGACTGTAGATAGAATTTTTGTCGATGAGTGTTGACGTATTTTTGTTATTACTGTGGAGTGGATTCTTGGCGATCCATTATGTCGAATATGATCATGTCTACTTTTTTTTTGTATATATCTGTCTTTTCTTTATTTTAATTTTCATCAGTGTCTACAGGTAAGTGCTTATACTGTATTAAAGAGTGCCGACTTCAATAATTCCAGTCTGCAGACCTATACCTTGTGGGAAAAATTTAAAAACAATTATTTTTCTATTTTTAGAGCATTTTTATTGTTATTTTTTGAAGTGAAATTTGTCAGTTGTAAACTCATATGATCTTGACCCAACCAGAGAAATATAGCTAAAGAGATCTCCAACAGTGATCAAAAATGTAACGAACATCTTAACCATCATCATCATAAACAATTTCTCAACTTTGTTTATTTTACTGGCGCAGCTTTGGCTGCACAGAATATTAAACCAAATTGACTTTTATTATTGATGATGATAATGATGATGATGTTAATGGTTGAAGATCTTTGTACCACAGCTCATATAGAGAGTTGGACATCTCGTTAGTTATATTTCTCTGGACCCAACAAATCTGATGACAAAAAGAATTCCTGCCTAAACAAATCAGATGTATAGAGGAAAGGGTCAATAATAATGTCCATTACTGGCTAAAAATGTGTCAGTGGATTGAACCGTAAAGCCTTTACTTGTTTTTTTTTTAATAAAAATTAAAAACTGGAGGTTTGGACGGCAAAGCCCACTAAAAAAAAATCAATTTTTAGATTGTTACCTATCTATTCTACTTTTGTAGTTTATTTTGGGATACAACAGCAGGTATGTTTTCGTGGCGCTGATTTTGAATTTTACATTCACTTCTCCATTCAACCCATTTCTCGACTACAGTGGATTTCAAAAGGAGGCCAGATTTTGAATTCTCATGTTTTTTTGGATTATATTTCAACGCATAAGTTTTTGCTTTGAATTTGACATTTATTTTTTCATTCAAACCATTTCTCAATCACCAGGGGCTTCAAAAAGGAGCCAAATTTTGACTTGTCATATTTTGTTGTGTGATACATCAGGGAGTAGGTATATTTTTTGGATGATTCAAATTTTACGCTAATTTTTTCATTTAACCCTTTCCTTGATCCCTATAGGGCTTCAAAAGGTGGCCAAATTTTGACTTCTCATATTTTGTTGTGTGATACATCAGCAGATATGTTTTTGGACCGTTGATTTCATGTTTGATGTTCATTTTTTCATTATACTAATTTTTCAACCCCCAGAAGCTTCAAAGGGGGTCAAAATTTTGACTTCTCATATTTTGTTGTATGCATCAGTTTATATGTTTTTGTGAGGAACAAATTTCGAGTCTGACATTCATTGTGTATTTCTGCAATATCTCACAAGAAGTTTCACTTCCACCATGTCGTACGACATAGGTACTAATTTTTTTTGTGTGAGAAAAAATTGCGAAAGACTCACGGAATATTTTGCGCTGTAATCGTCCCAGGAACGACAGTAAAAAAACTGGTTTCATTCCGAAACTTTTCAAACTGCTACTCTCTCAACTTTTTTTCCTCGTCTTCTTCAGGAAAAAGAAATCCAAAATGATGAAATGAATATGGAAATGCTCGAAGTTCAGCGAAACAAATCATAATTCCAGTCGAAAATTTATCGTTGAGGCGACTGGAACTGACAACAGTTATGAGAAATTTCACTGATCTCATAAGAAATTTTCTAAGTAATTATTTTAATTTAATGAAATCAAGATGGGTATTTTCTTTTGAGCAACGTGGTAAAAAATTTATTCAATCGAACGTCTTTATTATACCTAACCATAGATATATATATATATATATATATATAAGACCTTAATTTTTCCACAAATCGCGCACTCGATTTTGCACAGTTTCGAAATGCGTCTCCAAATCGGCGTTGTTTTTGATTTTCGCAGCCATTTTTTGGATCAGCACCGGTTTCAAGTGTTTCAAATTGATGTTAAACGGCATTTTCATGTCGACGTCGTGTGCACTGATATCGTCAACCTGAGGCAACATTTCCGCAACCGACTCGTCGAAAATCTGCTGAATTGCGTCCACTTTTCCAGTCGCATTCACCAGCTGCGTCAACGATTGGTGAAAGATGATCTCTTCGCGGGTGAGATGAAACTGGAAGGTCGTATGGAGGGCGATTTTCTTCATCTTCGGATGATTGGTTAGGTCGGCGAAAATTCGTCGTAATTCGTCTTCGGTTTTTGGAATTCCATAGTGGTACACCTTGTAGTCGCCAGACCCGGCCGTTGATGAACCATTAGTATTTTGGTACTCACGTTTGAAGTCCTCGTATACGGTCAAATTTCGTAACTGCGTGTCGATGCTCGAGTAGGCCAGTGTCATGGCTGCCTCCAGATTTTTGTATTTCTGGAAATGATCGGCTGCCTCTCGGATCACCATATTCAATAGTCTGAAAACTTTATCTTGGTACGGTATTTTGGTGAAGGTGGCGAAGGCTGCTTTCACCGCAGCATCCTGTTGCTTTCTTTTGCTGTAGTCGCTGATTATGGCGTAGAAATCACCGTCGGTAATTTTCGTGAATAGTTCCAGCATTATGTCGATTGCCACGTCACCTTTATTCTTGCGCGACAGGTGCTTCAGCAGAAGTTCGTGTTCTTGCTGGCGGCTCATTTGGGCAACGTCTTCATCAGCGGGTAGATTCTGCTGGAGAACCCAACGGGCGGCATTTGACGGCCATGGCATGACTACGAAATGAGCAACGACCAGCCAGGAACAAACGAACCGAAACATAATATATTATATACTGCTTTTCGTCCACGAATCTGCCAACAACAAAAAGTAAGAACAACCGATTAAATTTCTTCGAAACAACACCGTTGGACAATTTAAAAGAATTGTTGGAAAAACCAATACTTAGTTTTCAGAATTACGCAGTCAGTGGTAACCTTAAATTTGCAAATAAGTAATCAACCGAGTTTCGTTCCAACATAATATTTCTCAATAGGTACGTCGATAATTAAACGAAATTTTAACCATTACACCTTAAACTGATTCCAAGGTCGTCATTATGGCTGACGAAAGGCGTAGGTATCATTTAATTTGAATTGATAACATTTGATAAATCGTAAAATTGATTGATTACCGAAAGAAAACGAAAACAGATTTTTCGGTTTGGTTGAAAAATGATTCCAAATTCATCGAAAAAATAATAAAGAAGTAAATATGGTACCTATAAGTATAAATCTTTTTCGAAGTATAGGTAAATATTTCTTATTTTAGGTAATTTTATTAATCGCCTAATTTTTGTGGTGATATATCTCCATAACTGGGGATACCTACCATGAAGGTACCTACGTACAGACATTAAATATAATGAACAAAGTTACAGACTACTTAGGTAGGTATTGATGGGAAATATCCGTAACTATGCCAATTTTTTTGGAAATCTTTAATTCTTTTATTTTCATTTTTAATTTGTTGATAAAAAAATACCTAACTCAAATTATTGGAATTTTGAAAAAAAATCCTTCTTTAGGTACCACCTTGCATGTCAGTCCAGATCATGTTAACAAAAATTACTGGAGAAATTGTTTGTTTAAAATTTTATTGAAGTACCTACATTAATTATTAATGGAAAGTAATAGGAAAAACTAAAAATAGTCATACTTAGAAGCCCCACGGGGGGGAACATAGAGTGTGGTGGTTAAGCATTGTTATGATTTATTATTGAAAAGCCAACCTTCAACCATTATTTAAAATTTTATACATGTGAAATATTGATGCTATGTCAACGGAAAAGTCGATGAAAGATGAAAAATTTATATATTTTTAAGGTGAGTATACTCTCGAAAAATTTTATGAGTGCATCGCTGAAAATGGCTCTTCTAAAAAACTTCGTAGTCGAGGCACAGGATTACAGGTCGGCCTTAGACAAATTGGAAAATAGTTGACAACATTAGTTTGAGGTCTGTTATATTAAAAGTCTCAGTAATATCATACTAAAAAGTGATTCGTGAGTAATTTGTGAAACCCGAAATACGGATACAACAGAGTACGACTGAAAAAAAACTTTCTCTCAACATATGAATTATCCTATAAACTGAAGTAAGTACCCAGAAATGGGGGTTTCTTGGTAGCCCCCTCTTTTTACGCAAATGTTATTTTCATACTTCCAGTGTTTTGAAATGTTTCATATGAACGCTTTTTTATCGTACATGAGTGTAACGATTCACATAATTTCCCCACCTTATTTCTCAAATTTGTCAATTGAAAAATTCCAAATTTTTATATTTTACAGTCCTCCTACTTGAAAAAATTTTGAAAATTAATAATTTTGAAGTTAACTTGGCTTTGTGTCAAGATTTAATGTTTTCTTTGACGTACTCGGTTGCATACCTTTGACTATACAAAACACAATATGGATTGAACATAGCAACAACAACGTGAAGGCAATATATCTCTTAAAAATAAGTATGATTCTAGGAATAAGGTCCTTCTTATTTCGATAAAATTGACGATTTTTGAGGTCGTTCCTGCTCAAAAAATGTATAACAAGTGAGAAATAAAGTTATTTTAACCAAAATGAAAAATTTTCAGCATTAAATTAATGGTAAAGTTGCCAAACTTTTTGTAATAAACATACATTCTGCCAGTTATTATGTTGCCTTAACCTGCACCATATTAAGCTCAGTCCATGTTGTTATATATTGTCAAGGCTGTAGTGGGTAGAAGCTTATAGTTAAATGGTTTAAGGTCCAGCGGACCATATAAAGTTGGTTGGAGTCACACACCTGCATCGCACGCCTTGTAACTCACAACTGCCTAGCCTCAACACCAGTATCCCCACGTAACTCTGTTAGGAGTGTAGTGGGAGAACCAGTGCACAGGCTATGCGCTGGGACCTGTGGGCGGAGCCACGACAAAGGCTGCCTATTCTTAGATATTTCAGGTTTTAGAAACTCTAATAGGTAGGTACTCAGGAATCGCCCTGTAGTCTAGATAGTGGTTTGAGAGCGTACCTACGCTGAGGTTTCAGTGCCACTATAATACAACGATAAATTAAACAACTGTTGCATACGACTGTGGGGTACCTACCATATCTATTACCTTCTGGTGAGAATATCTTTTCATGACAAGATGACAAGGTATTCCACAGACTGTTTTTAAAAATTTTTACCTATTATGGCCTACCTACCAATCTTAAAATGTCAAAGATCGTTGTTTTTGTTATATTTTTTACAATATTTTCCTCGATTGGTTACTTAATAAGGAAAATCAACGTTCGTTGAATGTTTTTTTGTACTATAATAAAACTGATTATGCTTTTTATCGGCAAAGGTAATAATTACAAAGTTAATTAGGGCTGATACTCACGCAAACATCCGCTTATCGTTCCATTTGAGCAATTTTTTGGGGTACCTTTTAGGCTACCTGCTGTGACGGATAATTAGGACACTGCCGTGACTGCGAATAGGTAGGTATTTTTTTTACTTTTTCAAGTAATATTCTTTCAAATTTTCTGTTGATACAATAAAAGGCAAGATGATGGAGGCAGCTCTATGGGAGGATGTATGATGACGCTCACTGATTGGGTGGCCCAGCGGGCTGACGATTGGAAAATCTTGCGGAAGGAAGTGCATTCTATAACGTCGCGTTAATACATATTTTCTGCATCTTTTTCAAGGATAAAAAGTCAAAAATAATGGAATGAACACAGAGTTTCGCTATGCTCAAGCAGTGTTGGATTTCCCATCAGGCTGCAGAGACTCTGCCTAATGGCGGCAGATTTTAGGGGTGGCGAGTTTTTAAATTTTTTTTTTTTTAATCTCCAAAAAAGAAATAATTTCTGCGTTACCATCTTAAAGATGTTTAATTAAATTCAGGGGTGAAAAAATTTGTGGAGCTTACAGGCGGTGAAAACCCAAATCCACCACTGTGTTAAAGGAAAGACATTCTAACGTCCAGACAGAAATATTTAGTTGAAGAGGCAAGGTATGGAAGTTACAATATCGTATGAGAAAATAATATATTCTTATATACTTTTCTTATGAGAAATGCTATATGTGTTAGGATGAATTGCATAGTAGTCGACGCGGCTCCAATAATCAACATTTCAATTTCATTGTTGGATAATAAGGAATCATTTCTCTATACTTGCACTCGGGCGATAAAAATTTCAAAAAAACTGGAGCTTGAGATGAGAATTTATGGCGGAACAAATAGGTATAAAAACAATTCTGTCCACCTATACGTATCTTTGGGGATATCATCCTAGGTGAGGATTAAGGGCTCCATCCCCTCGATAATAGTCGCGCCTCTGAAAGATGGGCCTATATTTTTGCCTTGCACGTCATTGAATAAGATACTACTGATTAACGGCCTATGAACACAAATACATAATATAGGTAGGTATGTGTCTATTTACATACGTGTGTTCGTTTTCGTATGGAAAGTCGGGTACCAAAATCATCAGGGCACAGTAGCTGTTAGCCAGTGTTTACTGAGGTTGGCTCACCTGTATTTGTGTACATATTTGTGAACAGTAAATTTTCTGTACGCCACCCAATTCTACCATGTAAACACTCGTATCGACGACCAAAGGTGTTCCACCGTATCCATACATATGTATAACTGATCAAATTGATAATTTCTACTTTTTATATTGAAACACAAAAACAATTTAATTAATTGACGCGATTTACTATGATAAATTAGTCAAACTGCCAAAATTTCAAACCGAAAATAAAAATATTTCCATTTAATTGACTAAATTAAGTTAAATTTGATAAAACTACGTATGGCCCAGATGCAAACTGAATTACTGACGACTTCTTTCAAGGCTGCGGTGGCAAAGCTTCATACAGAATATCTTGGCGATTGCGTTTATGAATAGGTTCAAAGTCGTCCTTCAAATCCGAATTTTCGTTTATTTTCGACAGCAGTGTTTCGGAAAGAATCGGTTTCAAATTGTTCATTTTAAAATTGAACGGAAAATTCAAGTCTATCTCGGCTGGGCTCGAATCCTTTACTTGCAGAGTAACCGCGTCGATCGAATTTTCGTATATTTTCTGAACGAGTTGCAGCTTACCCGGTAATTTGGCCAGCTCCAAAATGGATTTGCTGACGACCACCTCTTTTGGAGTATTGAAGCTAACGTAAGTCAAATGTGTCCTAAGTTTCTTCATTTGCGAATCATTCGACAATTCTGCGAAGATTTTTCGCGTATCGTCGTCCGATTTCGGAATGCCGTAGTGGTAGGTTTTTTTCGGCGACGTCTGGTTTTGTTTTTCGAACTCCTCCTTTGCGACAGAGTAGCAAGTTTCATTTTTGAGACTTTCGTTGATTTTGAAACACATATGGGAAAACCCTTTGCTTATGCTGTCCGTTTCACGCGCGTATCTGATCCCACTCACAACAGCCGACGATATTACTTGAAAAATTGTGTCTTGGTACAGTAATTTGGTGAAACACTCGAAGGTAGCCTTGGCAACGGCATTATTCTCTGGATTGGCACTGTCCTCCGCCGAGAATCCGTAAAAGTCGTTACCAACACTCTTGGTGATTAATTCCACAACAAAGGCGTGTGCGACAGTGAATAGATTCTTTTGTAAGAAAGTTTTGAGAAGTAATTCGTGCTGCTGTCGATCAGTCAAATTGACCAGCTGCAATTCCGAAAAATCACTGGCGACCACCACTCTTACTGCGTCATTTGTTTCGGCTGATGCGAAACCACTTTGGAGCGCAAAAATTACGAGCAAAACGCGGAGGGCCCACATGTTGGGTAAAATTTATTTGCAGAAGCAATTCGTTGAGAAGTTTTGTGTAAATTTTCGAAAATGAAGCGACTGTCGAAATACCGACTGACAAATTGTGTGTAGGTATCGCCTTAACTCGATGAGTTGATCCCAAAATCCAAGGTTGGTCGGATTATTAATCGTTTCAATGAAAGGTCACGCGCCAATTAAGAAAGAGAACTGATTAGCCTTTTTCTAACAAATAGGTTAAAAAAAGTTATCGTACAAATCATAGAGGGCATAAAATGTGGTGTAAGGTACAAAATGCACGGTATGGAAAATTCTGGGTGGTTAATTGCATCACACAGAACATTGCCCGTATTTGATCCTTTTTATCAAATGCCACGTGAGATATAGGCGTTTTTATTTCTTGTTTCACACTTTATGACGATTGTTTTGGTTGCTCAGAAAAAAAAGGCCAATGACATGAAAATTATTGCGGGTTTTCTTCAACAAAATAATGAAATAAATGAATACCTACAAAAAAAAATCAAAATAGTGTCTAGGAAATTCATAATGAATTGTATTGGGAAGTTATAAAAAACGTTCGCATATTATTAAATGATTGCTGTGCAAGTAACATAACAGCAAACCTGATTTCCGCATAGCTTTTTATTTCATCTGGAACTATCTACTCTTCTTGGCAATAGTAAAAAATTTTTTTAAATCATTTCTAAGCATGAACCGTTCGGCCGATTAAAGTAAAATTTTGCAGAATATTAGAATATTATATTATATTGGGTGTGTTTGCCAAATTTCGGGACTAGTGCTCAAAAATTACGCACTTTAGAATCATTTAAGCCTGCAAAATGCAACATAGTAAAATGTTCTGGACCAATCCGACCAAATCCAAAAACCATAGGGTTCCTTCTTGTCCTTATTCGAATAAGTGTACCAGCTGTAATTAAGTTCAAAAGTTTTCACTTAGTAAATGTTTTCATTCTGGAAGTGTTCTGTTTGAAGGTTAGTTGTCAGTTCTTTTTAAAGGTTTTAGTTCAAGTGCTGGGCATTGAAAACTCAAAAAACTGAAAGCTGAAGTTAGGTTTAAATGTTTTTATGAAAAATTTTACTTCCAGGACCTGTTCTGTTAAAAGTTAGTTCTCAGTTCGACTCGAGGGTTTTGAAATCCAAACTCAAAAAACTGGGAGCAGAAATTAAGTTTGAATATTTTCATGGAAATTTTTATTTCTGGACCTGTTCCGTTTGAATGTTAGTTCTCAATTCTGATCGAAGGTTTTATTTCGATGTCAGTTTTGAGAAATGAAAACTCAAAAAAAAATGAAAAAACTGTAATTATGTTTGAAAGTTTTTAGTAAAAATTTTAGTTCTAGACCAATTTTGTTGCATTTAATAATGTGATACCTGCCCAAAGGGTGGGTAATTCAGCTTGTTATACTATAAGTTATAGTATATAGATGATATTGTATGGACCGATGGCTATGGGCGGCAATTAAAAATTTGAACAGCTAACAGCAGCGGATGCTTATCTGGTTCAGCATCAATATGACCAATACCGAACCTAATACATATTATTACTATACAAATATTGTAGGTTTCACATGAATAGAAAAATATTCATCCTGAATAACTTTGAAATTATGTTTTTGTCGCCAACTTTTGGAAATAAGGAAATGGTAAATATCAAAAAAGTAGGTAAGTTAGGCAAACGAAAAGAATAAAACTATGAAAAATCATGATATCATGTTGAGTAACTTCAAAAGTATCTTTATTTTTTCATTTTTCAATTTCATATGTAATGTCAGCTTCATGTGCTAAAAGAAGCATTGTTTCCATCCATTCATTTTAAAAACATCTAACTAACTGTTTCAGAATCGTTAATCGCAGATGTATCAAAGCTTTCATTGAGTGCAGCTGGTAAATTTTTAATAATTATAGGCTATAAGAAAATTTATTTAAATAATTAACCTTGATTTTTCTTTTTAAATCGAGCTATTCATCTGCCTTTAGCATTTCATCAAATAAGTAATACCTATTGCTTTCATCGACCTGTTCTTTTCGACTTTCTAGATATAATCTCAAAGGTTAAATTCTAAAATGTGACTGAAAAGTTTCTCAGCAAGCTATGATAGCACTCTTACATATCACAGAAAAAAGAGAAGATGTCGACCCTGGTACAAGTTGACCACTATTTGATTTTCAAAATTTTTCATTTAAACAATAACAATTTTTTATTTTCAGGGTCGAAAGGATCTCCAAGATGAGTACGTAGTCAAAAATTATTTAAGAGGAAAATTACTAAAAAAATTTAACGGTTAGTAGGTCTTAATTTATTTTTATTTTGTTGTTATTATTACTATTATTTTTATTATTGTTTAATACCCTCTACTTTCCAAATTCACTGTTTCGCGCCTTATAATGGTTTTTTTTCACCACGAAAATAATTATTAAGAGAAGATAATATATTGGTTTGAAACAACTCCTTCGTATTTAATTACATGAAAAGGCTGAAAAGCCAATCAACAACTAGAAATTCAGATTCAGTTATGTTTAGTTGCTAAACATTATTTTGTGAGAGAACCTATCTCGAATTGTGAATGCTACACGTGACAGTGGCAAAGGTCGTTGTTGGTGGTTTTTTTTCCTTTTATTACAATTTTTTTGTTAATTGATGACAAAATTCAATTATTATTGAATATTTTTTCGTCCAAAAGGGAAACTGATGAGTCTTTTTCAGCTGCTTTTACATATAGGTAGTTATAAAATGTTAATTAAGATTCACATAGTGGAGTGCAGCGAAATCAATATTCGAGAGGGGTTGTTTCACGTTTCGGTCATTAAATTTGGAAATTCACGTTCATTATAGCCATTAACTTAGGGAAGGTAAGACAACTTTTTTTTGGGGAACTGGGGAATTTGAACACTCGTATTGCCTCTTCGCTATACGCCACTGGACTCACACAAACTTCTGCTTCTTTGAGTATATATTATTTTATATGGAAAGCTGATTCAACAAGTTCCGTTTTTCAACAATAGGAAGCGTTTTCGGGGAATGAAATGATTTCTTTTATGCGCGAGTATATCTATATATACGAATTATACATAGATATACTCGTGTGTAAAAGAAGTCATTTCATTCCCTGAAAGCGCTATCTATGTCTGAAAGTAGCTACGCATAGAAAATGTATACGAATCATCTCTCCATATGAAATAATATATACTCAAAGGTCTGCTTATCATTTCTCAAATGAGTAATTTCACCATGTACGTTTTAGGCTAATGGCAGCGAGGGATAATTATAGGACTCTAGTGATGATAACTTTGTATTATTATTTTTTTAATTATTCTGTTATATTTTCCATCGGATCGAGGTAGAATAAAGCTCAGTAAAATACTTGAATGTACTTTTGGTTTTTGGCAATTGCGAATTCTCCTAGGTAGCCCTTTCATCCACTAAAAATCCACCATTAATACTCTTGGAGGTAAATTCAAAAATAATGGATATAGTGAGGTAAGTAAATTGACTTCTGAAAGACTTTTGAGAATTAACTCGTGCTCCTGCTGAGGAGTCAAACTGACCAGCTCCGCAACGTCTCAAAACCACCAGGGTGCCAAGTGAAATGTTGGCAATATTTTGCTAAGTTAAGTGTCTCTTGACATTCTTGACCAACTACCCATCTTCAATATTCACAGTTGTCAGGTCAAAAATACATGGCTGCATGATAAATTGCCTAATTCAGCATGAATTTAACTCTGTAAAGAGCATTGAATAGGTTGTTTCAAGCTTTGTACAGAGTTATGATTAACTAGGTAAGATGTTTGGTTGCAAAAGAACCCCAGAACTATAACTGAAGCGAGGTGGGTTACCCAAAACCACATCACAAAAACAAAGTGTACCTGGAGTGCTAACACATATAAGTGAAATTTTCCCCTGTAATACACATATTCGAGGAGGTATCGCTCAATAAAATATAAAAAAATTGTCTAACTGAACATTTGTGGATCACAGAAGGCCCAATGATTAATTCAATCTAAAACCGAACTGTAAATTTGAACTCAGTGCCTCACAAAACGTAGCTATCTGACTTTATGTAGGATTATTCAGTCATTTTTGAGGTCACAAGGGGCCAACAAAATTTGAACTCGACGTTTCAAAAAACTATTACTCAATTTTTTAAGAAGAAAATATCCTAATCGCCTTGCCTGCTGAAGTTGAAAAAATTGTAATTTCAAGATAATAATCATTCGTTTGATGAAGGATAAAGAATATTTCTGTAACGACCAAAAGAGGTTTGGAAGTACTGAACAAAACCTCTTTTGGGGTGATTACACTTCCTTCAAGTACAGCAATATTCGAAGGAATATTATTAGCACTCGAGAATTAAATTCAATTAATTAATTTACTATCCACAACTATGGTGGACCTTAACATCAAGAGAGATTTTAAATAAAATTCAAACACAAAGTAAAATTCAACAATCTATTAAAATAATAATTCGTACATACAACAGTACAATAAAATTTTCATGATAGTTTAAGACTATTTGATAAGTTAACAGTCCTAAGACTAAAAGATGAAAGTACAGTATAATTTTATTCCATTATCAACATGAGTTTATACACCCTGTCAGGGTATACAATTTTACACTATGATTAGTGTTGTGAAGTAGGGATTTATTAGAAGGAGGTATTTTGCTTATTCTAGAATATTCAAAGACCAGAGTATTGGGGTTATCAAATATCCCATTAGGATATGTGTTGTAAGTGCTGGCAGGAAGTAACGGGTACTTTCGCCAGATAACTACACAGTTTTACAAGGGATAAATGAACTGAATAAAATATGTTTGTTTTTTTTCGTGAAGCCTAATATGTTCGTTTGTGTTTTTATATGACGAACATATTCGTGACAATTTCTTATTAATATACATCGAATTTAAAAAATGTGGCTTCTTCAGTACATCAGACTGAGTTTCAAATGTTCATCAGTATATAGGTTCGGCCGTCTGGAATTATCGCAAATAATCAAAGATATGTTCGGTGAGTGGGTACATAAAAAAATAAAAAAGCTTTGCTAGACTTTCACTTCGCTTCAATAAAACTAACTTAGGGTCTAGATCAGAGTCGGTGGCAGGATTTTCTAAAAAGGGGTGTTCAAGATGATGTAAGTTTTCTAGCTGAATTTTTTTTCTCACATTTCTTCCATTCTTCCATCATATTAGAAATCCCCCTCTCTTAACGGTTATCAAAAATTTGACTTACCTATCATTTGTGGCTTTTAAGATTTTTCAGGAGCTAGTTTAAAATTTTAAAGTGAGGTTCCAGTTTTGAAAATTTTTTATTTTTTATTTATTTTTTTGTCCTTCTGACCACTCAACATGTTTTACGTAAAAGGCTGTGTGTAAAAATAGGAAATCAGCTTTTGAATCAAATTGCTGATAGCCTCATCCGTACGCAGTTGGTAAAAATAGGGGTTTGGTAGTCTGCAGTCTGAACCTTTCAAATTCTCTATGTGAAACTGTTTTAATGCACATTCTGCTTTTAGAACTAATCAAAAAAATAAAATAATGAATATTGTAATAGAAACTTTTGGCTCAAGAGAAAATTATTGTAAGTCGAGACAATTATTTTTCGTTGACGAGATTAAAAATTACTATGTGTGAAAAATTTTTTATAAGAAATTGTAAAAAATACCATATTGCGTCATTTGAAATCATTCTAAATGTAAAATCCAACTCGAATGAAGGTTCCATAGTTTTATAAACGAGTGTTTACAATTTATACTCTGGCTATAGGCTGATTAAAAATTTATTTTGTTTTTTCTATTATACAGGTATCTACAAGTATTTATTAGAAGCAGAACCAGGGCGTCTTTGGGGGGGGGGCAAATGGCGAAAAACTTTGTGGAGTTGAACTTTTTTTTTCTTCAACAAATTTTTTATGGTTTTTATAAAAATTCTGTGGTCTTACTTTCATTTTCTCCTTTGAATTTTTGTCTTTTTTTTCTTTTTTTCGGTATTTTTGGGTGGAGATTTCCCCATTTTTTCCTAGATCCGTCACTGGTAGCAACTATTTAATTCGTTGTTGTTGTTGTTGTTGTTGTTGTTTTAGTTGTTCTAGTCAGTAAACGATAAAGATGAAGTACTTGATAGGCATAATTTCTAACCAGGTACTTACCTAGGTACTGAAAAATTAAAATAGCGATCTTTGAAAATACACAAAATACCTATAGTATTAAAATTTGTAAGAAATTCTTATATTTGAATAATAACAAAGAAAATCCTTCCCCACCACCGAAAAAAAAGTTGTAATTTTTTCGCCCTGATCGTTATAGTAGGGTAATAAAACCGATATTTCACAAACGCTAAACTAACCAACAAAAATGTCACCAAATGCTTTTAGTAGGGGCCATGGCCCCCCAATTTCAGATCCTACTTGGGCCAACGGACTAACCCAAAACACGGCGATAACCCTCGTGTATTGGTTGAAAATCTTTCTTCAAATCCACATTTTCGTTAATTTTAGAGAGCAGTTCCTCAAACAGTACCGACTTGAGAACACGTAAGTTGCACATAGTATTCAGCGGGTTACTCAAGTCAATCTCTTCCGGTTTGGCAGCTGTCACCAGCGAACTAACCGCTTCTATCGATTCGTCGTATATCCTGCGAACCAACTCCAGTCGACCCGGCAAACGCGACACCTCCAAAATGGCCCAGTAGGTGGCCTTATTCTCCTTTCGAGCATAAAACTCATAAACGAAGTGCAGCCTCATTTTCTTTATTTGCGGATCATTTATTAGCTCGGCGAAAGATGTACGCAAATCATCCTCCGATTTAGCAATGCCGTATTGGTAGGTTTTCTTCGGGGACGTCAGGTTTCGACCTTTGTACTTCGCCTTTGCGACTGCGTACGAAGATTCATTTCGAATACGGTGGTCGAATCTGGAGCAAACACGAGAAAAGGCGTCGCTTATGCTGCCTGTTCTATTCACGTATTCAGACTCACCTTCAATCGTCGATTCTATTAATTGTTCTATGGAGACCGAGTAATGTAATTTGGTGATGAGTTCGAACGTCGCTCCGACAATGGCGTTATTCTCTGGAATGGCACTTTCTTCGACTGGAAGTCCAAAAAAATCGTTCCCAATACTCTTGGCGATTAATTCCGTCAGAAATGCGTTGGCGATAGTGAATGGATCTTTTTGCGAGAGACGTTTGAGAAGTAGTTGGTGCTCTTGTTGGCACTTGGCGAGTCAAATTGGCCAGCTCCAGCCGATCGAAATCTCTGGCGACCACCCATTTTGGTATATTGGCTGCGATTGACACGAAACTCCACTGTAATCCAAAAATTACGAGTAAAACTTGAAAACTTCTCATTCTGCGCAGTTTTAAAGCGAAATTGTTGATGTAATTTGCACAACTGCAATACAAAAAGTTTTAAAATAACTCGAACATGGCATACAGTGTAGCATACATGGCAATAGATATCAAAGGTAGACTTTGTTTTTGACGTTATCTCGATAGAGTGATACATGTAATTAAATTATACATGTTTGTCGGATTTTACTTAATTTTAGCAAAGCACATCGCCATGTTTATGGCATGAAAATTTGTTGGACTTTTTAATCAATATTTGAAGCATGAAGGTAATGAAATAAATACCTACCGCTAATGACTGTTTGCACTCACATCTCATGAGGTAGCCACCAACAAATACTTTCCGCATCAGTATTTCCAATAGTCTTCGTGTATGTGGTACAAAATTCAAGCGCAGCAGTACTTTGCTAGAAAACCCAGTGTACCAATAGGCATCAATAATTCAAAAAACGAATTCCAAATTTCCAAATAACTGAAAAAATTTCAAAAACTATAAATTACTATCGATATCCGACAAATATATCGATTTATCGATATTTAATTGCTGGTTTCTATAGAGGATGAGGATCGGAGATGAAACAAGAAAAGAAGATTTAAGCGAAGTTCCGTCCAAGAAGCGAGTGTATTTCGAAGAAGGTACATAATTTAAGCAAAGTACATTTAAGATAGATAAACGAATGTTAACGGAAATGAACGAATGAGCGGCAGAAGTGGTAGATCAGTGTAGCCGTGAATAGATATAAATAAATTATGTATTATATGTAATCGTGTGTTCGTATGAGTGAGAGGGGAGAAGGATTGGTGGTCTCAACACCCCCCTACAATCTTTTGAACCAATCACGACTGCGGGTGTTACAAAAGTGTTTTTTAAAGTTTACGAGTTTTTTACATTTAATTACATTATTACATAAAAAAAAATTAACATGAATTGGAAAAAAAATGTGTAAAAAAATGGTGAAATTGTGTATATATAAAGAATAAAAATAGTAACTAAATTGGACGAGTATGGTAAGTACATATTTTGAGTATTTAATATATATATAAGGTAGATTAAAAAATAGTAACATGCATTTTTTTTTTATTTTTAGGTAATAAGGTAAATAGCATGCAATAAACAAAGATAAGTATAGGTAAGGTAAATTTATTTGAAATGGAACTTTTTAAATTATTAAAGTGAAATGTTTTATTGTATTACAGGTGTGGATCTGAAATTGGATATGACATGTTATGGATCAAGATTTAGGGATTCCAGGATTTTATGGGTTAGAGAAATGTGCTGCTTACTGGATAAGGCTTTTGTGAGTAAGTCAGCTAATTGGTCTTCGGTAGCTATTTGTTTGAAAGTGAAGATTTTATCGTTATAGGCTTGGGCAAGTCCATAACATTTAATCATGAGAGCTCGAAGACGTTTTTGACCTCCTCCGGAAATTACATGTATGACAGAAATATTGTCTTCGTATACTGTTACAGGAGTGTCAATTGAGAAGAATTCACGGTTGAGGAGCCAAGCAAGTTCAATATCCTCAAAAGAATCGTGAAGAGCTATTAATTCAGCTGCTGTGGACGATGAAGCATGAATGTTTTGGCGATGAACGCCCCAATTTACAAGGTCACCATACATGGTAATTAAGTAACCAGTTATAGATTTTCCTTTTTCTAATTCTGTTAAATTTATAGGTTGATCATCAATGTCGGGGCATAGGATGCATCGACATAAGCAGATATGCCTTCAGAATTAGATCTATAAACTAGTGCAAGATCAATAGTAGATTTTAGGTATCGGATGATACGACGTACATGGTTCTTTTTGGTGTCATCAGAACAATTTTGGAATCTTGACAGGTAATTAACAGAAAAGGATATATCCGGCCTTGTGCCTCTAGATACATATAATAGTGCACCAATCATTGATCTATATTCTTTGTTATCGGTTCCGTCAGATTTGCTCAACTTTAAGCCTGTCTCCATAGGCGTTTTGGAAGGGTTGAAATCACATAATTTAAATTTTTGGAGAATCTTTTGGATTTGTTGTTTTTGTGTGAGCTTTATAATTTGTGATTCACGATTTCTTTCTATTTCAAAACCTACAAAGTGAGATGGATTGTTTATGACTTTCATTGTGAAATGTGTTTCAAAGTGGGTGGTTATTTCATTAATCCACTCAGGACGATTGGTTGCTAGTAGGATGTCATCCACGTAAATTATCATGAAGCCAATGCCATCTGATTCATCTTTACATATGTAGACGCATCTGTCAATTTTGGATTTAGTAAAATTGGATGTTGAAAGATGAGTATCCAGTAACTCAATCCAATTTTTACTTGATGTTTTTAAACCATAGATGGATTTTTCGAGTTTTAATAATTTTGTTTTATCGACATTACAACCTAGGGGAATATTTAGAAAGATGTCATTTTTTATTTTGGAGTTGAGATAGGCTGTTTTGACATCATATTGAACTAGTTGTAAGTTTAATAGGTTGGTTACAGATAAGATCCACCTAATTAACCAGAGTTGCACAACAGGTGCATAGGTTTCTGTCATGGTATATTCGGATCGATCCATAAAACCTTTAGCTACGAGTCTAGCTTTGGGGCACATTATTCCTCTTTCATTGGCTTTGGCCGTGAATATCCAACATGTATCAATAGGTTTGATGTTGGGTGGGCGATCTACTATTTTCCACACATTAAGATCTGACATTGATTGCAGCTCATCATTGATAGCCTTTAGCCACTCTTTCTTGAAAGGATTTTGATATATATCACTAAAGCTTACTGGCATACAATCTTCTATAAATTGTGAGTCTTCTAGTGAGGCTTGTTTTAGTACATTGACCCTATAGATTGCCTCAATTTCCTCTTCTAATGGTTTCACTTGTAATTCCTCTGGTCTACAGGTAAAATCGGCTAATGTTTTCGTCTCATCAAATTTAACATCACAGGATTTGTAGGATTTCATTTTTACAGGGTCCAATACCTGATAACCTACATTCGAAAATCCGATTAGAATAGTTTTTATGGCTCGGGGTAGGAACTTTGGGTTGAGATGCTCCTCTTCATTCTTCTTGGCTTTGACTGCTGATTGCTGTCTTTGTTCAATTGGAACATGTTTATAGGCAATAGCACCAAAGACTCGAAGATGGGATATGTCGGGTTTAGTCCCGTATAATTTTTCATAGGGGGTAATGTTTCCTAAATTTACACGGGTCGGACTTCTATTGATGATGTGGGCGGCAGCTAGTACAATTGTGGACCATAATTTGAAATCAATTTTTGCGTCGTATAATATAGCTCTAACTCTTTTGAGTAGGGTTCTATTTTGCCTTTCAGCTATAGCATTTAGTTCGGGGGTATATGCCACACCATCATCTAAAGTTATTCCCTTTTCGGAGCAGAATTGTGTCATCTTAGAATCAGAATATTCCTTTGCTTGATCAGTTCTTAATACGGAGATGGGATCATTTGGGAACTTAGTATTGAATGATAAATAGTACTCTTTAAACTTATTAAAGGCCTGTGATTTTCTTAATATAGGAAATGCAAGAGTATATTTTGAATAGTGGTCAATAAATGTTATAATAAATTTTTCTCCGTTATGAGCTTCTTGAAATGGTCCCATGATGTCTGATGAGATTACTTCCATTCTTCTAGTTGGTCTAGTTCTCACACCATGATGACCAAATCGGGTAGATTTAGCTTTTATGCATATTTCGCATGTGGCAAAGTCATCATCCTTAAATACCAAAGTTTGGGGCATACCTATGACTACTTTAGATAAGGCTTTAAGGCTTTTGCCACTTAGATGACCTAATCTTCTATGCCAAAGTGTTTTAGTTTTACTAATATTTTTTTTGTGCTTTCTATTTATTCCGACACTCTCTCCATTTAAATCGTCCTCTGATTCGGAATAAATCTCCTGATTGACTGCTTCCACTGCAGTATCTTGTAAATTTTGAGATTGGTCAATGTTTTCCTGCTCTCCTTGTGGATTACTAGTTTCGGCCTCAATTTGTTCTTCAAAATTTTGATTTTGATCATCTATATGATCTTCCTGTTCTAATGTCGTACTAGGGACAGGCATACACACAAGCTCTTGATAGACTTTATGTTCTTCTTCTTCTTCCACTATCTCATAATCTATGTAGTACATGGAACCTCTGTTTGGAGCGGTTATTGTGACTTCACCAGTTTGTTTATTTATGATGTCTGCGTGATCAGTGTCTGTTATTATTTTGAAGATTCCAGACTCCATGATTTTAGCGCCTGACCAAATATCAAGGCTTAAATCAGGATCATAATATACTTCTTTTAAGTGAATAGTGGAAAATTCTGCATTAGAATTGCAAACGTTGACGTACATAGATCCAACGTGAGTAGGGTTTACAAATACACCTTTTTTAGCACAAAGTGCTCTACGAGTATTGTCAACTTTGCGTATGTTTCTTAATTTTGAAAGATCGTTGACCATGTGGTCATCTGCTCCATTATCTAATAACATCGTGTGTAGTTGTTTTTTTTTGGGGGGGCAGATTTTGATACTGTTGGGGGCTTGGGCCATTGAAATTCATCTTCGATGTCATCAAAACTTAAATGGTTAAGATTTGAATGCAATATCATAGAATATTTAACATGAAAATTGGATTTATCATTTGTTTTATTTTGGGAGTTCGTGTTAGTAGAATTTTGGGATTTCGAGCTACTGTTCTGATTAGGGGGTTGAGGAGTATTACCTGTATTAGACGTTTCATTAGGGCGTGTCCTGGACATGTGTCCTTTTTTGTTACATCTAAAACATGTAACATCCATTTGGAAAATGTTATCTTTAGGAGGATAACTATTTGGCTTTGTTTGATTATTTTTGTGATCGTTAAGATAACTAGTTGTATTATAATTGGTATTTGTATTATTGGTGTTATTATTATTTCGAAAATTTCTTAAGTTTCTTTTATTATTCATCGGTTGATATGATGATTTGGGCTGATCAAACCTGGGAAACGTTTTGTTAGAGTATTCAATACGATCACATTTTTCTAGTATCATTTTTGTGAGCCTGACAGTAGTTTGTTTTTCTATTTCTAATTGTCGAAATTCAGAGAAGACAGTATCAAATTTTTCAGGTAATGACATCATTAATTGATCAATTTTATCTGCTTCAGACAGGGGGTAATTAGCATCACGTAGTTCTTCCACAATAGTCGAAAAGTATTCTAAGAATCTACGGATGGTACCTCTCCTTGGATCAAAGCGAAGTGACTAAAATTTTGATTTTAAAACCATGATGTTAGTAGCTGTCTGGTTTCTATATCGAGCATCCAAAATTTCAAAAATTTGAGAAACAACATCGCAAGTTTTGACATGATGAAGAATTCTTTTATCAAGTCTTTCAAAAATGTGGGCTTTTGCCCATTCCTGAGTTTGGAAGAATTTAAGCCATTTGGACGTAAGGCATTCTTCGGATGAGGTGTAGATATAACTAGTTTCATGAGCAGTAGGAAAAATTGTGGAGTGGCAGCCTTTACCAATTAGGGTGCTTATTACAGTAGCACGCCATCCTTCATAGCCATTTCCACGGAAGATGTTCGAGACTCGATTATTATTTTCAGTATTCATAATTAATGAATTGACTGAACTGTAATTAATTAAAAAAATATATAAAAAAATATTACGGATATCAATCCCCAGCAAATGCCGCAAGAAAAGGATTGCCATCCCTGTGTTAACCAAACAATGTATTTTAATGACGATAGTATTTAAAATTGTCCTTGTGTGATTCTCGAGTAGGTCCTCTCTGGGCAAGAGACAACACACGTTAAAGTTGAGATTGGACACTTCCCTTTAAAAAAAAAATATAAAAAAAATAACAAGACTTATACAACCCAAGATGATTTGTAATTGAATTCAATATATGAAGAAATAATTAATAAGAATGAAATAAATGAAAAGTGATGGTGAAATGAAGTTAGCTACTTTCAGACTAGGGAATTAGGAAAGAAAAACTAAAGATTTTGGATAACTGGGGAAAATTTTGATTTAACACTGTATTCCAACAAAACAAATAATTCGAAATGAAAAGAGAAAAAAAATTATTAAAGGTGATTTGAAATAATTATGCACCAGATGGATTGTAAGAATGAGGTAAAATAATTCTTTAGGTAACGTGAGAGAAAAAAAAAATTCACAATAGAAAAAAAATTTGTAAATGGTAGGAAAAAAAATTCGAAATTAAAAAAAATAGTTTTCGTATTTGCGTGATAAATTAAACGAAAATAAGAATTGTGAGATTGAAATTAATTAAAGTATTCGAATAATAAAAAAAATGTAGAGTATAAATTCGAAAAAAAAAATCGTTAAATATTTTCGACACAATTGTGCAACTGCAAAAATTTACAAGTTGCAACAAAATGGTGGTTTGAAATTGAAAACCACGCCAACGTATTTATTCAATGGATGAAGATAAGAGTTTGTAGGTTCGTTGCACTTAACAAAAGGTTAATGTACAAGTTTGAACGAAAGAACGAAACGAGCCGTGTTTACGTCACGAATTGTACACTCCAAGACAAAAGTGGCTGCAAAATTTTGCAATGAACTTGCCGAAATTTGTACTTAGATAAATTTTGAAAAGGCCAAAATTATTTGAAAATAACGGTATTTTCAAATATATAAGTTAAATTTTGATTCCGAAAGGTTAAATAATGCAAAAATACGAAATAATACACGAAAAATACGAGTAAAAATTGCGAAAAATTACAAAAAATATATTTTTTATTACCTGTTTTCAGCGGAAATTTTCATTTAATACCCTTTTAACTGGTGATTTTCTTATTTTCAGGTTCGTTTTCGAGGATTTTTTGAGATGATGCTCTGGACTTTGATGGTTAAACTGCGCTTCGGTTGTGGAGGACGTACTTCGGTGAGTGTTTAAGTTGAATTTTTGAGGTTTACGTTGATGCCAAATGATGAACTTTGATTGAGATGATGAATGTTAATTTTGATGATGATGATTTTTGAAGCTTTTACGTTGGTTTCTGATCAATTTCTGATGGCTCAAGGCGATTTATTACCAATATGATGACTTCGACGAATTAGTTTGTACACAAACGGGGCAGACACTAATGATTTTACTAACTTTTGAGCAACACAAGCAGGGCTCTCAAACAGTTAAGTAATCGACAAGTCTTGGAACTTTCGAACAGTTGCCCGGATTATACACAAGCAGGGCAAATCCAATTCAGCAAACGACGAAACTCATTGAACGTTTGCAGCACTCAAATATTTTTCGAAGACAAAAAAAATATGATTCGAAAAAAAAATGAAAAAATAAGTTGGAACTATGTTACCCAACACAAAAATGAAGTTACAAAAAATGACTAAAAAACACAATTATTCACAAAAAAAAATATTAAAAGTTTGACTTAGAAAATTCACAATAAAAAAAATTTTTAATTATTCCAAAATTGTTTCAGGTGCAAGGATTGTTACCGAGCGATGCTACCATATAGAGGATGAGGATCGGAGATGAAACAAGAAAAGAAGATTTAAGCGAAGTTCCGTCCAAGAAGCGAGTGTATTTCGAAGAAGATACATAATTTAAGCAAAGTACATTTAAGATAGATAAACGAATGTTAACGGAAATGAACGAATGAGCGGCGGAAGTGGTAGATCAGTGTAGCTGCGAATAGATATAAATAAATTATGTATTATATGTAATCTTGTGTTTGTATGAGTGAGAGGGGAGAAGGATTGGTGGTCTCAACAGTTTCAGGAAAAAGAATCACGAAAGACTATCGATGGTAATCGATATCTTTAACAAAAATATCGATCTATCAATGTTTTATTGCTGAAGTAACTTGTAATTAACAAGTTTTTATTATTATTATTTACATTTTTTTTTTTCAAAACCCCCACATAATGAGCTAAGAGTAGTATAAGAAGTATTAATAATTCATCCGTTGAGAAATATCGAGAGTTTTTATTTTTCGCTTCTTTGGTTCTTAGTGAATGAAGTGAACCAAAAATGTTCGTAATTCGCATCTAAATGAACAATTTGGTTCTTTAATTTATTTAATTTATGTAAATGAATGATTCAGTTCTTGACTTCAAATTTTTCTCCTTCACATACCTACTACATAGTGATAAGGATGCCATTAATTGCTCCGAACCTTCCCAGTATAGGTGCGTTTAGAAACCTGCTCCAAGACTACAAGTGATTTGTTTTTATCCACTAAGAACCAGAGAAGTGGAAGGTACCTAACAACTCTCAAAAATAACAAATCTTATCTCCTTTTTTTTTCGATGAGTGTGAGCTGAACTCAGCTCCTTTTCAGCTCCTTTGGAATTTTCAGTTTTTACTACAAATTTTATATAAATCGGTTTCTTTGTTATTCTGAAATATTTGGCAACACTAATTTGGTACAACTGTTTGATAATTTTACAAAATTTTAGAAAACAAATTCGTAATTTTGCAAAAAAATTTCCAAATTTTACGTAAATTTTACTAACAAAATATTAATTGGAGTGGAAATGAGTGGACCTGTTCCTTTTCAAAAGCGCTGGAGTGAGCAAACTCTTTTCTTGAGAGATAAGTGAGCTGGGGTGAGTGAGCTCCAAAAACAATGAGGAGCGCCCTCGTGTATGTTGATAACGACTCCACATACTAAGATTAAAGTACTTTAATGTAAATTATACTATCAATATATCGATATTTCAAATATGATCAGATTAATGGGTAGTGTAAAAAACATCGATTTATGAAAAATTATTACCAAAAATAGTTTATAACAATAGACTACTTAATGCATTGGTAAAATACAATTTGAAAATGATTGGCTAACTGAAAGATTGAGATCTTGAACGAAGAATTTGAAAAAAACGTAATTAAATGGAGAAAAACCGCGTTTTGTGCCCCGGTACTCGTAATTCTTCATTTATCGACTATGTGACAGTTTCCTGTAATTACATCATTATTATGATGAAATTGGAAGTTAAATTAATTTTTATTAGTTTACAACTAGGGTCTTACCTTTACCCTAATTAAGTAAGCCTATCTTCGATTTCGGTATGAAGGGTCCTACGCTATTATTTTAAGTTTTTTTCTAATATTCTGATAAAATTAGTGAAACTTCGTGAGTCGCATTGACAGTTGGTTTTCAAAGTCGCAAATGACAAAAACTGGTAATGAAAATCAATAAAGAATAATGTTAACGTAAACTACAAGATACGTTAAAAACAAGTTTTGTTGTTCTGCACTCCACCTACACTCACTTACTAACACTTAGCGCAACTACTCTCGATAGCGCGTACTAACAATATTCAGGTTATGCGAACAAACACGACTTTTTTCATCCGTTCACCCGAGAACGCTGAAACTCATTTCCCACTCAAACTGTAATCTTGTAATGGAGGGAGATCGTTCATCTTCCTCAAACTTGTAAATTGTATTTTAAATCATTGCATTAAAGTATCTCTAACTAACTTGTTCCTTTCCTTGGATTTCAACCTCACTTCAAGGTTTTAATAAAAAAATATTATAAGCTTTTATTTATTTATTTTTTTTTTGGCTTTAGCTTCGTGAAATGAATAATTTCGTTGCGGAAGGTTGGCTGCAGTATTGGTATATTTTAAAATTGCAGTAGTGAGTAGAATAAAAGCTTATAAAAAGTAAAAACGAAAAGATGAAGAGTGAGTGAGACAGAAGAGAAATTCGTTATTTTTCAAAATTACTTTTAAACTTCATATTTTGTCAGTCATACGATAGTCCATAAATTCGTTCGTTATGAAAAAAAGAGCGGATCTCAGCACTTTCTCCAAATAGGCTGATCATGGAACTGACATGAGAAATAACTGTTAACATAATTACTAATTAGTCCAGTACTTCGACTTTGAGTGTGGCCTTATCGAACACAGCTCAAATTTTCAATTTTTGCGCGGGCACTGACACTGAGTTGTATTTAACCTCTCTTTTTGGAATTCATAATTCTATAAGTTTCAAATTTTTACTATTGTAGAAGAGTAGCGTAGTTTACTAGCATGATCATTGATCACTTGATCATACCTAATTTGTAATTATTATATTTGTTGCTTCTGAATTTTTTCTAAATAAGATAAAAGATGTAGTTATTTATCAGATTCAGATTTTCGAATTGTTATTTTTACTTTTTCCATTCCTTTTAGAATTGCTCCTATCCGAAACGGGTTTATCTCGGTTCTTTGTGATCTGACTTGGATGGGTTGATTCTTGAGAGGACATATTAATTTACAATAAGAAATTAGTATTCACTCGAAATTTTATAGGCATCTTATTTAGTTCAATATTTTCTTAATGGCTTTTTTAGCATAGATTGTTAGGCAGTTTTTTTTAAATCCTTAATTCTTTCTGTAGTTTTTATGGTTACAAAGTTTCAAATCTCATAGGTCTGAACCTGATAATAATAGCAGTTCGTTGTATTTCTTTAATAATTATCATTTATGAAATAAGTGTTGATAGACAGTCTAACTACTAATTAAAATATTATCTCAACTTGGAAGATTATTGCAATTGTATTCAAAATATCTCTTTTTAACCGTCAAGAAACTAAATTTGTGGCCCTAAAAAGGGCCGTTTTAGATATTTTAACGGGATTGGCGATTGACTATCGACTTAAGCACGTTCTCCACGAATTCTGCGGGCCAACTGGATGTCCTTAGGCATGATGGTAACTCGCTTGGCGTGAATGGCGCACAAGTTGGTGTCCTCAAATAGCCCGACCAGGTAAGCTTCGCTAGCTTCTTGCAGCGCCATGACAGCGGAGCTCTGGAAACGGAGGTCGGTTTTGAAGTCTTGAGCAATTTCACGAACTAGACGTTGGAACGGCAATTTTCGGATCAACAATTCGGTACTCTTCTGATAACGACGAATTTCACGCAAGGCGACTGTTCCAGGCCGATATCTATGGGGTTTCTTCACTCCTCCGGTCGCAGGTGCGCTTTTACGAGCGGCCTTAGTTGCCAATTGCTTTCGTGGAGCTTTGCCACCAGTCGATTTACGAGCAGTCTGCTTGGTACGGGCCATTGTAAACGAACTTAGAGCACAAGTTAAATTACACGTCAACACTCGGTACACTGAAATAGAACGATAACAAAGCAACCGAACTGTTGTAATATATATAGTACCGAATCTGTATAGTCGAGTTTTGATTGGTAGTTACGTCTTTTCGTTTCGACCAATCAGAGCGCACGAAATGTTTTTAGTCTTTAGTATAAATATAATGCAAACACTAGTCAAAGCATCCATCGTACTTGTTAGTGTAGAGTTGTTTGTTGTGTAATTCGCTCTCTTATAATAAATCATAATGACTGGTCGCGGTAAAGGTGGCAAAGGATTGGGTAAAGGAGGAGCTAAGCGTCATCGAAAAGTTCTTCGCGACAACATCCAAGGAATTACTAAGCCAGCCATTCGTCGTTTAGCAAGACGTGGAGGCGTTAAACGGATTTCGGGGCTAATTTACGAAGAAACCCGTGGAGTATTGAAAGTTTTCTTGGAGAATGTAATTCGTGATGCTGTCACCTACACTGAACACGCTAAAAGGAAAACCGTTACAGCCATGGACGTTGTTTATGCGCTGAAGAGACAAGGAAGAACCCTTTACGGTTTCGGAGGTTAATTGAAATTCAATCCACTCGCACATAAGTCTCGTTTATTAAAACGGCCCTTCTCAGGGCCACTAAATATTATTTCTTTCGAATTGAAACGAGAATAATAATAAAAAGCTTGTTAAGTTATAAAAACTAATTTAATAAAATTGTGCTTCTTATAGTGGTGCAATATATCGATTTTTCTAGGAGAATGTCGATATAAATTAATATATCGATATTTTTTACAATATGCCATTTATACATTTTTTAGCGATAACTTTGAAAAAAAAGAAAGAAGTAGTATTTAAATACAAGACACTGATATTATCGTTATTTATTCACGATTCAAAAATTAAAACTGAATTTAACAAAATATAGTACAGTTTTCATTTCATAAAAACTTAAATTCCCATTCTCAATCCAATTTCCGATTCGCAATTTCAAATGGATATCGATATTAAAGGAAAAGTATCGATATTTTTGGCATCAGTAGCTCTAGTCATTTACATGATTCAAAGTTGAAAATTGTTATCAGCAAAAACAAAAAAAAAACACGAAAACCTAAATTAAAACCATTTATTTTAAATACTTCAAATTTATGATTATAATAAATTTTAGTAAGGTTCAAATTTCGCATTAATTGATATCGACCCTAAATTATTGAATATACCAATGTTTTTCTCATAACTCATATCTAATTTTCTCTGGACATTTTAATTTTAATAAAATTATTGATAGCTAATACAGTCATACAATAAAAGTTCGATTGTACATCCACTGTTTAAATGATAAAATCTTTTTAAAAAATACATAGAAAAAAATTACAAACGCTAAGAATTGTGTTAAAATATTTCAATATTCAAATTTCAATCTCATTATAACCGAAATTTTAATTTTAACAATAAAATGTTAATAGGTATGTATTATGTAACATATCGATAATTCAAAACAAATATCGATATTTTTCATACCACTACTCACTAGTGTCATTCAACATATTTTTCATCATCCTTACAGTTCTGCGACTGTGGAATTTTGAGTGCTAATAACTTTGACCCGTAGACAATTTTGTATGCACCTCACTGGTTCATAAGTTCCTTACAACTTACCCTTCACTGTTTTTTCTTCTACTTCCATTTCCTTGCAATGAAATAAAGTTGGGAATGGATTACAGGGACAAAAGCCAACCCTCACAAATCGATCAACAGCAACATAACATAATTATGAAAGTACTGTCAATTATGTTAATTCGTTCGTAACTTCGTATTCATGCACCAAAATTTCCGGTGAAAGTGAAAGCCAAAAGAAAAGTAGTCCTCAGATAGAGTTGAAAACAAACCTGATGATTGATGATGATTGATGTGGAATGAGAAAAAATAATGAAGACTTCGACTGGCAGCATTCAATTCGACATTCGATAGCCATTAACACTTGGCTGTGTCATATGTGGTTTGACAGGATTTAAATTCAGCAAAATCTGGGAACCTCTTGAAAAATTAACTCAAAATAAGTGACGAATAATATTGAACGAATGAAGGTAATGATTATGCTAACCGGCGCCGACTTTTTAAATTAGTCGCGGGTGTCCGGCGATGGCATAAATATTTTTTTGGGCTCTTCCTTTTCAATTTAGCCAACTTGTCACTACAAAATTTTTTATGAGTGTATTTGCACCCACGCAACCACGGAAGTCGGCGACCGGAGCATATCAACATAACTATGGTACAGACCGCATCATTATTTGGAATTCAATTTTTATTTTTCCTCATTTCTCGAAACACTTTATAAAATTCAAATATTTGAAAGCTTGGTATAGAATAGAAATTCGAAAAACACTTCTTGATTCTTGCAGAAGTTTAGGGTTGGGCTAGGAGAGATTCTTCTCATGAAAGCTGGTTAAATGAAAATTTATTCATTCGCTTACACGCTTACATACGAGTCACACACATAGATACGAATGATCAAACAGAAATTGGCTGAAAATTTTTGTATTTTTCATAAAGTCTATATTAATAATTATATATAAATCTACTGAATACCGAAATCGGATACGAGAAAAGTGAGGAAAACTGACGAGTTCTTGAATTTCCAAGCTCCGTTTCTTTCAACTGAGAATATTTTTTCGTGAGGCTTATTCGCTGACGCTTACTTTACCTCAAGGGCGTAGGTCCGTCGTGAGAGGATCTGCACATTCCAGTGGTCTGTTTCAAAATAATAACAGATCGAAACTGTTATTCAGAATTAATATGTAGGCTACCATAATAAAATTATAAAATGGCAGGTCGTGTAATATATGTACAACACAAATGATATAATTTTTGTAGGCCTTTTACCCCTTGATTACTGACTATGGGATTTTATATTTATCAACTTATTAAATAAGTAATTAAAATTTTTAGTGGATAAATTTGAGAATTTTATGGAAAATATTTTTGTACCTCAGCAATTTTGTATGTAACTCGACTTCTTATCATCGATAAGAATTAAAAAGACTGAAAAATGCCGCACAATTTACTCCCGAACCTACAGGGGGAATCAAT
This sequence comes from Ericerus pela, assembly GCA_011428145.1. NCBI lineage: Eukaryota > Metazoa > Arthropoda > Insecta > Hemiptera > Coccidae > Ericerus > Ericerus pela. The sequence goes on along the minus strand of WOFM01000187.1, from coordinate 1,830,478 downwards.
GGAGGTGGAGCGGAGCATTTCACCAAATACTTAAGAACCATCACAAACATATTATTCCAGCAATCACACGTTGGCTTTTTTAATTTTTTTTGTTTCAAAAATCAAAATGATTTTTCTCCCATATCTATTACTATTATCGACAATGAAAAATTTCTCACTAATGAAATTATTTATCATTATCATACCACAGTTTTTATCTCTCGACCATTAGTGACTATCGCGCGACAGTATTTCTGCAACAAATAATATTCTAATTTTAAACCGAAGGCGTAGATAAGAAGCGTAATCACGGTCCGCAGACCCAACTTAAAAACTCTGAGACTCGAACTTCCTCCTTCTTTCTGAAGATGTAATATGCTGGCCTTGGTCTAAAATTCTAAAGCCGGGTGCGCACATACGGACATTCTCGGAGAATAGGCAAATACCGAATATTGGTACATATTTGTCTTGCGTTCTCGCATATTAACGAGAATGTGCGAGAACTGATCCGCACATGCGGTATTTGCCCGAATATTTGTCTATTTTACACCAAATATGTAGAAAAACCCATTCTCGTTCATTTTCGCCTCCTTTGTCTCGTGTATAGAAACTGACAAGTTTGGAAGTGACGAGAACGTATTTGGCAAACATCAGCGAATACCGAGAATACACAAGTGACCTCATCCACACATTCGTCGTTGGTCTATTCTCAGCTTTCGTTCTCGGCTATTCTCCGAGAATGTCCGTATGTGCGGACCCAGCTTAAATCAAAATTTCGAAGCGAATTACAGATGAACCAAAAATCGATACAGGTAGTCAACGAAATGGTCAATTTTATCGAAGTAATCACTGACTGCTGCTTCAAACAGAGTTACAGAACTGAGGATTGTTACGAAGATGAAGATTGTCGTAATTTTCAGTAAGTTTTTATTATCTTTGGATGGCACGAATCACGATTAGAGAGAGAATTCTTCGACTTCGAATATCAATTTCAATTTCAATTTTCTACAGCCCTCATGTGTTCTAAAACACATTGGTGTAATTAGGCGACGATATTGTAGTACAGTCATACGACCATCGACTTTACAATGTTAGTTTTATCTTAATTTTTCGTGATAGTGAGAACTTCGTTGATACTTGCTAGATAGATTGTTATCTTGTTAATGTTAATAAGGCGCAATGTAGCGCAATAGTAAAAACATGAAAATTTTACATCGAACAAATTTTACGAATAAAATACGAAAAAGTCACATCGAAAAATTAAAACCATCTGTTCATTTATTACGTCATACGTGAATAATAGTGAGAAAATTTCCAATAGTTCACTACGCGTCACCAAATAGCCAATGAGAAAACGTTTCGATCGTATTTCTTGTTCTGTTCTCCTATTGGCTCTTTTGCAGTCGTAAGTTTTAGTATATATATTTTCTCATTCTCGTACTCTTCATCAGTTTGCACGTTCACATTCTGTTAATTGAAAGTGTTCTTACGAATATTCTATTGTTTGTCATGGCTCCCCCTAAGAGTACCGGTAAAGCCGTGAAGAAAGCTGGCAAGGCGCAGAAGAATATCAAGAAGGATGATACTAAGAAAAGGCACAAGAAGAGGAAAGAAAGTTACGCCGTATATATCTACAAAGTATTGAAGCAGGTCCATCCCGATACCGGTGTTTCCTCAAAGGCCATGAGTATCATGAACAGTTTCGTGAATGATATCTTCGAACGCATTGCTGCCGAATCCAGCCGTTTGGCTCATTATAATAAAAGGTCGACTATCACTAGTCGGGAAGTTCAGACTGCTGTCAGACTATTGCTGCCCGGTGAATTGGCTAAGCATGCTGTCAGTGAAGGTACGAAAGCCGTCACCAAGTACACCAGCTCCAAGTAGATGCGTTGTTTAAAATTACAATTAAAACGGCCCTTATCAGGGCCACCAAATTAATTTCTTAGAATTTGAAAGTTGATAATTTAGCGGGAATCTTATTATATATTAAACAATAATGAAGCATTGACAATAACTAATATCTTCTAACTTGACGTACAAAATTTTACAAAATTCAAGTTATATACAATGTGCATAACATAACCAGTTAATGCTTCTAATACAACCAACTTTTTGAAACTACTATTTACTGAAACCTGAAAATAATCACCGATAGAGATGGGAATTTTAGTTGATTTTGCGGATTGAGTTCATTGAGTCTGCTTCACCAAAGTGAACTAGTTCAATTAGTTCAGTAGTTCAGTCAATTTTTCAACTCGATCACTTCAATCAGCTGATTCATGATTGACTCATATCATTTAAATCAACTGATTTACTATATTATGATCGACTCGTATTCATAAATTCATGCTAGACTATTAGTTAATTGTTTGACTCACTCATCGACTACTACTTACTTCAACTTCAGTTCGAACAACAGATCGAGTAGAGTAGACTGATAAGAACTAAGAACTATCCAAAAAAAAAGAACTAATGAACTAATTCATTTAGAAGTGAACTAAATGATCGATTAGTTCACTTCTAGGATTCGTTCAAAAGAACTAACTCGTGAACGAGCTAACCATCACTTTCAAACTATCTCTGCGCTTTGTTTTATTTAGATTCGTTCATTTGGTGATTCACCCAGTCTGCGAGTCACAATTAATTACAAATCATTAATTCAATCAATCGATTGAATCAACTCAAACCTTTTATAAGTCGAGTCAGAATTCGACAAAACATCCAAGTCATGCCATTTGAATAAGTATCGTAGTAATATCGTTTCACTTCATTTCATATTATATTGGTTACTCTGTTAGCTCAAGAAAAATGTTAGAAAAACTAGATGAAATGAAAAAATTTTGAGATATTTGAGATTGAGACCCTTCCTGGGTACATGGTTTTAAGCTATCATTTCTAACCCTTGAATGTCTCTTCAAAAACCTAAAAATACTTTAATTTTGCACTTCAATAAACATATCGAAAGATGTCACTCTATAAACCAAAACATATTCGTCTAACCAATTCTTTTTAGGCTAAATGAGTATAGTTCAATCCAAAAATAGACTAACAATTTGAACTCAGCTCCTCAAAAAATACATCCAACGATGTACGAATCTTCCCAATCCCTTTTTGGGGTCACAGGGGTCCAATAATAAATATTTCAGTCGAAAAATGAAATGAAAACTTGAACTCTCCTAGACGTAATGCCTCAAAAAAAAAAAAAACATCGACGTTTCGGACAGTTTTTTAAAGAAAAATATCTCAACTTCTGACAGTCTTGCTTACCAAAGGTCGAAATCCGAACTGAAAAAGTCAAATTTCTGATTAATAAACACTCGAGCGACAACGATTTAAATCCCGGTTGGGAATCAGAATTTTTTTCATTGATAGATCGAATTGATGAAATCGGGCTTCGCCACAAATTGTTATTTGTAAATAGATAAATGTTCGTCGATTTTGATTTTGGACAAAGCCACCTATAAGAGCAATTGTGTCATCACAAAGTTGTTTCGTGACTAAGTTTTATACACAAGTAAGCTTCGCTTCAATCATTTGGGTTTACTTTTTTCTGTCCAACAGGTACCTATGAGAAAAAAAAAATCAGTAAGTAAGTAGTTGACAGGTATTTGAGGCACAATATCATTTTGATTAAATTCCAAAATTTTTAGCCAGTATTACATTAAAACAACCAGTGGCTTTTCGAAGTAGTTCAGACAGAATTAGCCAACTTTTCTCTAAGAAAATTGCAAACTTTTTAAAAATTGGTAAATTAATAAGCCAAAAAAAAGAAATGATTTCGGTCTTTCTCGCATTCTGCACAGCAAAAAAAAAAATTTACAAATATCTTTTTGCGAAATCTATTAATTTTACATTTCCATGAGTCCTGTCACGTCTGTTAGTGTTTGCTGTCGTTTCCTAAATTATTGGAAAATTTTTTAAATTATAATACTATCATCTGCCACTTTTGCTTCTATTCAAACTCATTTATTGATACCGAGTTAGGTTTGCAAGGAAGGAGTAAAATTTGTAATGATCTCTAGCAGAGTTGCAGAGTCTGGTAATTCATACTAGGTAGTTAGCCCAGCAACTTAGAACGCTAAAAGAAGGAAAGTTCAGGGGCCGCACGAATTGCAATGTTGTTAGGGGGCTGCAACTGGTCAATTTTTACCACCCACCTAAAAAAATTGCAATTTTTACTAAAAAATTAAAAACAAAAAAAAACTCAAGAGCAGAAAGCCTTGCTAGAAAAAGTAGGTTTTCCAGAAAAAGAATGATGAATTTTAATGTTCATATTAATTGTCTGTAAGTTTATACACGCGTTACGTTAATGGTAAATAATTATTATGATTATATGAAATATAAAGCACTATTTATTGAAATGAAAAATTAATTAAGATGATAAAATATAGTAAATAATCATATAATTTCAAATAAAACCAAATAAATATAACAAAAGTTATGAAATGAAAAAAAAAAAAAAAACATGAACATGTTAATTTTTGTAAAAAAAAAAAAGTTCATGCAAATTAGAAAAAAAAAATAGGAAAAAAAAGCTTTACCGGAAGTACCGTCTGGCCGATCCGCAATAAAATGAATAGATTTTATCCTTGGCTTCAAAGAAATGTTCGTACCAAATTTCGTGATTATGAAACAAAAATTGCTACCTGTACCGTGGGAACAAGAAATTGATTTTTATATATATATATATATATATATATGAATTTGAATCATTGATTCCAAAATTTTCCTGAGATCATGAATCGAAAAACATACCCACTCCCAGTCCTAGGGCCTAATACCGCACCAAGCGTAATGAGTAGATTTTTTAAAGTAACCTTCTTAAAAACGCCAATTCGTCAGAAGAGCATAAACAAAGAAAATAATATAAAAGGTCACTACCTCTGCCAATTTTTACAACTTAACCCCAATGGGGGTGTCACACTCCCACCCGCGTGAACCCTGGGTATGTACTCCGCACTCGTGAGAAAAATTTCGATCTTTGCACACACCTTTTCATTTAATTAAGCGTTTTTAGGTATGTAGCGTTGGGTCGGGAATATGTCAGCTGCTGTTTTTACAAAGCTGCATAGTTTCAAAAAAAAACAAAAAAAAAAAAACACGTATGCCTCATTACAAAAGAATTGAGATAATAGAATAAAATAAAAAACAGTCCTTGCATTTTACCTTAAACGCGATACGAAAACGAATGTCATTATTATTATTATTATTTTGTTCGTTTATGCAGCTGGAACTGTGTTTTAAGCTGTATGAGGTGAAACCAGCTGCTCGTACGTATAAATAATATTGATATCAAGTATCGATAATTATCGATACTCTTAATAAGTTGATTTTTTTAGGGTTTTTGCACGAAGTGCAGGAAAATTTCTTTGAAGCACGAAAAAAATATTTTTTGAATTTTTCATTTTAATGTTTCGCACATGTGTTAGTGAGCATAGTAGACGCCAGTACAGTACCAGCGGAGGGATCTTTTGGATGATACGGGGAACGTGGCCAAGGCATGCCACTTTGTATGTTGTTAATGGCAGGGTAAACTCCAAAGGATGGGGTTTCGCCTCACCCGCTTCATCCTCCTGCAATTGTTGCTTCCGAAGTGGCATACCATGGACCAGCCTTTCTGCATCTGTTTGAAAGATCCCACCGCTTATGCAATGAGCGAACCTAGTACTTGAGTGATTCTAGTATCTGAACTCATTGTAACTAAAAACATGTCTAATTTAAAAATAATTATTTTTAAAAGCATTAAAAAATATCGGCAAATCTAACAAACCATTTTACAAATAAAAACTGAAAAAACTTTTTTTACTTCAAGATTTTAGCCTTACTTAACATTTGAACTTATGTTAGCACTACTCATGTGGAGAGCCGCATTCTTACCATAGTGCCACAGCAGCTAATCAGTGTAATAGATATTTTAAGATTATACCGATCCGAAACGATGTTATAATTAGATGGTTCAAAGAAATTTTCCTGTTGGTTGACAATCCTCAGCCAGTATTCTATATTTTCTTTATCAACTGTGAAAATAAAATTTTCTATATTATGGTTATGAGCCTTATTATGAATGTTCTTTATGTTTAATGAAAAATTAATGAAATTTTGTTAATATTTCGTTAGAATTTTAGGTATTATGAATGGATTGTTAAGTTGGTGTTGGCGTACTGGGTTATGAATGTTGGATCAACCTTATCACTTATTTCTTCATTATTTTGACTTAATTAATGTGAATGGAATAGTTACAACTTGAAAACCAAATATACACTTAAGCTGAAATTTTGGAAACACATCAAAATAGGTACTGTTATAGAGCAACTTCAATATGATTTGTCCTGAATTGAGAGAAGCTCAATCAGAGACAATTTTGATGGCAAATGAAACGAATAATTTTATTTACCTCAAAATGAGGAATTTTAATTATTTAAATTCGCAAAGAAACACACGAGAAATACTCGAACTTAGCTCTAATTGCCCTTAACTGTAGGCTAAAATAATATTAATAAACGTTAACTTTGATTATCTTCACAATGAGAAAACAATATATGCTTTTATGATTTGACCGAAAGTGAGTTGGATTTTAGAAGTCTTGACCTTAGAACAGCCAGCGTGTAAGTGAGTTCTCTCTGGAAATCTAGTTTTCTTTTTGCTTCAAATTTGGGGGTTTTGGCAGGTGAAGAGCGGTGGCTACTCTTAGGTGAGTAAGTGAGGTTTTCAAAATCCTCGATTTAATGGGAGAATTTCCACAAATCTTGGTGTTTCAGGAGCAAATATTGAGTAGCTGGAACACACAGGGTGCCAGTGGATATATGTACTTCTGCATTTTGAATCACAATAGATTCCACAAGGAATGCACTCGACATTTGACTGATCAAACCCTAAGAAGCTTTCCATGCACTACCTTTTTGCATTTACCCATACCTGCATTACCAGAGGAATACAAAAAAAAACATGGAAAAACAGTAAGGATATGCTCCAGTTAGTCCAGCAGTCGAAAGAGTTCGCCTCAAAGTGTCAACCCTGATGTGCCATAAAGTGCACATTTTATTACTCTTAATTTGCAGTTTACAAGGCAAAATCAATTTAAGGGTGCAAAAAATGGCAGATGCCCACAGGTACGCCCGAGAGTAGCGAGAATGGGCCCAGAAATGACCAGTAGTCTGAAACACGTAAGAGGATATTTCAAAATGGCGGGTAAAGTAAGGGTAAATATGGTACATAACAATACATTACCCGAACATTCTGTGAAAATTTGAATGAAATCCTACGTTTCATTCATGAGGTATGATTGAAATTTAGCTCAAGTTGTGTGATCCCAATAATCAAAATACAATATTATTCGGTCTAGTTAAGAAATTTCAACAATATCCCAAAAACTATTACTTTAGAGCATGATTATGAATCAGTGAATTGTGATTTCATTTTTCATTGTCTTTCCCTATAAATTAAATTAGGTATACGCTACTGGTTGTGAATATCTTTACATTCTGTTGACTGTTAGGATATTAACATTTATAGAATTCCAAGCATTTCTATCCGAAATGTTGTTAATTTTCTAATGCAGGTAGACTTGCGTAGGATGTAAGAGATACCAACAATAAATTCTCAATCTATAAAAACGGAGAATCATAAAATTTTCAATATGCGTTAAGTCTTTCCTTGAGCTACAGCTGCAAGGCATAAGAAATCAACAATATTCTACCTGATTTTGACATCAAAAATTCTACTTGTATTTTACACAAATACTTTTACACAGATACGGCAGGTATTTTAAAATTAGAACTCGTTTTTCATAAATTGACTTTACATAATCCTTCAGCTATATGTTAAGAAATAGCTTATAAGTAATGTAAAATTTTCTCAATAAAAAGTGAATCATGTACACAATTATAGTCTACTTCTTTCATACAGGCTTATAACTTATGATTTTTAACTGCTTATGATTTGCAGTTGAAGTTTCAAATATATTTATAACTATAATGAGGCACGAACTTCATTAAAACATTTGAAATAATTTCTGATGATAATTACACTTTGTATAGTAGAGTAGTAGGTACAGGTACAGGTTTCTTGACTTTTACAGCTGAACAAATGAAAACTTTAATACATTATTTTATTCATACTTATTTCTATAATAAACTGATCTTGAAAGGTAAAAAGTCTCATAATTATTTTAAAAAATCAGAGCAAAAATATTGAAGTAAATATCACGATGTATATTGCAATAAAATAAAGCAAAAACCCTGTTGCCGCATCGTCTAATGATGCGTAGTTTGTTTAACTTTGAATTTTGAGTGTTGTGTTGTCAGTGTTTCAATTTCATTTTCAACAAAGTAATCACAAATTCACATTTTACAAATCCGCTCAAATCACATTAATTTATAATTTAATTTTCAATTTCAATTTTTAATTTTATTTTTTTGGATTTGAAGTTTTAGAAGAATTTACAATTTGAGACAAAAATCAGAATATTCCATATTTGATATCATATCGATAGTGGAATTAGGTATCGATAGTTTTCGATACTTGGAGTTATCGATAATATTGATACTTATCGATTAATCGGCCATCACTAAAAAATTTGTTGTTCAGTCACCTCTTCACTACGCTCATACATTAGCGCTACCTACGAGTGATGAACGGTAAATGTAATTCGATTCATTCTTTCGTATCTGTGGTTGTTCATTTCACCTGTGGTATTCTACCCAGGCTTTATCTATCTACTTTGGCATCATGGTCGCGTTATATGTTTAATGGGCATTAAACCTTTGTGATGAGAACAACGTTTGTTTTTTATTGAACTAGAAAATTAATCTCTCAAATGAAAGATCCTCATTGTTATTAATAGCCATTTTTAACAATCTCAACAAAATTAAAGTAACTTTTTGTGAAAGAAATTGTTCAATCTATAATTATTTTCATAATAAATATAGAAATTGTTATTCCACTTGCAAGAAGCGAGGTATCAAGATATCAGCAAAGAAATATTTTTATAACATCTTAAGTCATTTTTAGAGCTGATATATCACCGCGGACTTTTATCTCAGTACTTATAGGTTTATAGCCTATAATGGGTAACTAAAGCTGTGAGATAGAATCAGCTTAAGAATTTTTGGAAGCAAAATCCTAAAATTAGGTACTCAGAATAAGATATATTGAACAAAAATTTTTACTCAGTATGCTCGCAAATGGAAACGTGGTGTGGAATACCTTGTCTTGAGAGATATTCTCACCAGAAGGAAATTCTACAGAATTTAAGCGTGTTCAGCCAGTTCGTACATAAGTACGGGTAAGCCAGAACCAGACCGAACACTGGCGATTTTAGAGCTGATTTGGGTGGTTTATATACGGCTTATTTACACGCACACAAACATCCGTATGTAAGAGAATACGTACGTTGGTGAGAATGGCCAGGTCGCATCTTCCCCTATCAAGATAAGAGATGGCTGGCCAGTTTGTGTATGAATCTTGACATCATCTTATTGTGTCACAATTCGGTACTCGTACATTACCAGCAAGTACATACAGGTAATTACGATCGAACGAGTTTTGTGTGTTTAACGTCACAAGTGTAACGCCAAAAAATAGGTGTTGGTTCAGAATTTGTTTCCTATTTTTGACGTTGACACTTTACGAAATATTTATTTGAGGAAGACCACAAATAAATATTTATAATTAAATTAAATAGACTTTATAATTTAAACTTGAATGTCCTAGGTATCCACTCACTATGGTGGACCTTAACTTTGTTGAGAGATTTAGACTTCAATTAATTTTCAAAGTAAATCTTTTTATAAAATATAATATTTTTCATTTACAACACAGTAATAGTTAAAATGAACAAGTTAAAATAATGAATTGAACAAAAATGTAGAATTGAACAAAATAGTAGAGTTGAATACAAAAAAATAGAATTGAACATTTTGTTCTTCAGAGTAAGAGTTTCTATAATTTAATTTTTACATAGTAAAAAGAAGAAATTGTAAGAAAAAGTGGGATTAGTTTATTATGATTGGTTGTTACCAAAAAGGAGAATTGACGTTTTCCAGTATTAGGCAGATATTTCAATTAAAGTACACGTGTGTGACATTAACTGAGGTCAACCATAATTGTTTTTTTGTAAGAAAGAGAATTTTCATCGAATTCAGACGATACCATTTCCTGTTAGGTTTATATTAAGAAGAAGAAGAGTAATAGAATTGTGAGAAAATAAAAAATAAAACTAATAATTTTGTTTGTGTAAAAATATAGGCGGACATTTAAAAAATGTTTGTCTATATTCGTTACAACAAGGACAATTATTTGCCTGCCCTTTGGGGCAGCGATTGTTGTCAAGGGGTCTGAGCCCCTTTACCTCATACCAGTGAGTCCCCACATATGGTATTAAAATTAGCCTTGTAAAAGCATTTAAGGTGGGGATGATGAAAATTATTGGTTTTATGAAAAAATTAAACATTTGGTACCATTTTCCCATTTTCACCTAATTTTTTTTATGTAATTATAATTAATATAATAATAAAATATAAATTATAAATAATTCTATCCCCAAGTATTATAATGTATACACATGTATGTATCACCTAAAATTTGTGTTGATGGTTTTTAGAAAATTACCAAACAAACAGAGCTGAAATTTTTACAAAAGGTAGTTTTCATATGGTAGTGTCTGAAGAAACTTGAGTGCTATCGGTTCAGTAGTTACCGAAAAAACAGGGAAACAAAAAATTTAGAGATAGGTCGTTTTTCCAAGATTTAGAGAAAATGAAAAAAAGAATCTAGCCGAAATTTTCTCGATCTATTATCTTTATGTTGGTACAAGTCTGATATAAGTTTGGTGCATATTGATTCGGTATTTTTTGAGAAAACTACAAAAGGGGTAGGACTAAAATTTTCATGAAAGGTATTCCTTATTATTATGGAAGTGGAACCAAGTCTGGTAAGAGTACAAGTGTCTAGGGACACTGTAGGGTAAATTTTTTTCAGGTAGTTTCAGAATCGGTTGGAACACTTTGTTTGACTTGGGATTTTTGTTTGTTTTGTTTGTTTGTTTATTGATAATAATGGTAGTTGGAAAATGGGTTACCTAATTGTTTAATTTATGATGTTTTTAAATATGAATTCCAAATCGCAATTCATCTGGGACCTATGTCAAACTTCTTTTGGTAAAAAACATCATGTACTCAGGCACACTGAAAACATTCATTCCATTAGTAGGCCTACCAGTGTAAAAAAAATTCAAAAACATTGAAGTAAAATCCAATGTTTTCTATGCTGTTTTTCCTGCAATACTTCCTGTGTATACGATTGTCATTTAGAAATTGCTCATTGTTTGTATATGGAAACAAAATGTTTATCCTTTTCATCTGAAAATGGTAAGTTCTAATACCTACATAAACTTTCATGTTCTTGTGTCTCTTTCATTGGGATGTGATATATTCACACAGGTTGAACAACAACCGTGAACGATTCATTGTCAATCATGTTAAATTGAATAAATAAAGTTGACTCCGATTTTTTTTTTTAATATTTTCAACGGATAAATGAAGTTTTTCTGGTGGTTTATTCGAACATGTTCTCATGAATACTACACTTTGTTCTTCTTTACAGTGTCATTCAGTGTTTTTTATTCACAACTTAAAAATTTTTCAGATTCTTGCTTTAAAAAAATATATTTAAAAAACATACAGCCTCTATAAATAAATAGTTTTTTTTACAAAAATTCTAAATAATTTCAAATTTTAATAAAAACACAAAACAACTTTGAAAACTAAGTCAAACAAAATGTTCCGAACGATTCCGAAACCACCCGAAAAAATTTACCCTAGGTGTCCCTAGACGCTTGTGGTAAGAGTTTGGTGCCTATTAATTCAGAAGTTTCCGAGAAAACTGGAAAACAAAAAATTCATGAAAAACCGGTTTTTATCAATAAACCATCGATACATCGATATTTTTGTCAAAAATATCGATAACTATCGATATATTTTTTTATTTTTTGAAGTAATTAGAATTCTTTTTTTTTCACATCATGAATGAAAGCTGGCAAAATAGGTTTTGCAGCAACAGATTGTTGCGTTAGATTTTTTTTAAATTTATTTTTTAGTTTATAACTATTTTTGGCTGTTTTAACAGCAAAAAATTCTTCTTTAATCCTTTTTATTTCACATGTACCACCATGATAGGAGTTTGGTTTAAATGGACAAATTCAGAAATAACACAAATGAGAATGCCTAACTTTTCAATAGTTTAAAGTCCCAGTATGTCATCAATATAAATATTAAATATTATATTACAATTTTTAAACGATACCTTAATAACATTGGGCATTCATGTCATGTGTTTCATTTCAACTTTCGTCCACTGGAATGGAGTCAAATGAATAAGGGCAATAATAATGCGTTACGTCTCGAGTGTTCTAAGCTCATATGAGCCATTGTAGCTTAATTTGGTCCAAAGTTGCTCAAATTTAAATGAAAAGAAAAACGTCTAAATGCTTATTTAATCCAGAAAAATCAATTTTAGAACTGTAACTTCCGATGTGTTAGGGTACAAATTTTTATCTTCATAAGATTCCAATTATATTTTGTTTAGATACGACGAATTACATTCTTCTAATTCCAACGAAAATGTGGGCGTATTTTTCAGATCATTTTATTAAAACAGAGTATAATGTATACAAAACATAATTATTTTATTTTAAGGCTTCGGGAAAAAAAACTAATGTAATTTTCGAGTTCACTGCCTCACTCGGCTTCGTATTTATCTAAATAATGGGTGAGCATCCACATTTGACAAAACTGATAATTATTAATTTTTAATTATTCACAATTCCCTTCATTCACGCATACGGCGTATACAGACGTGAGAATACGTGTACATTCACGTGTTATGCGTTTGAAAGGTTAAAGAAAAGAGGCGAGTTGAAGTCACTACCAACATAAATGAAGAAGAAGAAAACTAAAACAACAATAGCAACGTAAAAGGTGAATAACTTGTTTACAAAATATTATTACGCTTCGTTTCCTGACTTCAGTTTTTTCTTTTAAGCGGACCAATCAAAAACGCGTATTTTAAAACGAAATGTGATTGGTTCGTTTACGGTCGTTCGTTCACTTATATATATATTGTGCTCGCCTTACCAAGCATCAGTCTTCAATTTTGCGCTACAGTTGTTAAACTACGTTTTCAATTTTTTTCTAATCAATATTCAACATGTCTGGTCGTGGTAAAGGTGGTAAAGTGAAGGGCAAGTCGAAAACTCGTTCTTCTCGTGCCGGACTGCAGTTCCCGGTTGGTCGTATTCATCGGTTGCTGCGCAAAGGCAACTATGCCGAAAGAGTTGGAGGTGGAGCTCCAGTCTACTTGGCAGCTGTGATGGAATATTTGGCCGCTGAAGTTTTGGAGTTGGCAGGCAACGCCGCCCGTGACAACAAGAAGACGCGTATCATCCCACGTCATCTTCAATTGGCCATTAGGAATGACGAAGAGTTGAACAAACTGCTGTCTGGAGTGACCATCGCTCAAGGAGGTGTTTTGCCAAACATTCAGGCTGTTCTTTTGCCCAAAAAGACAGAGAAGAAACCTTAACTTGCGAATCCATACTCTCCCAAAATCAAAACGGTCCTTTTCAGGACCACCATTTTCATTTCTTGAAGATTGATAGAAAGTACGTCATAAATTGTTAACATATTTACCAAATCCAAAAATTCAATTTGTAATTCGTATTAGTGGAAAGCGAGAGGAGGAAGACATCTTTATATCATAAATGTTGTACCATTGGTAATTTTATTACTACACAGTACAATTTATTAAAAAAACTAAATTTCGATCGAGGTTTAAAGAGAAAATTACTGGATAAACATTAGCAATTGACACTGAAATAATATTGAATAATAAATTACCATAATTTCCGATCGACTCCAAATTGATTGATTTTCAAAAAATCAGTCAGTCGATCTCTAATTTTCCAAAAAATGATGAATTTCTTTTTTTTGCAAAATCAGTCAGCCTCTTCAAAATTTTATAATGCGGCACTTTTACTTTTTTACATGGCAAATAGGAATAAACCATTGGGCCAGGTATTTACTTATAACAATTTACCTACAGTCAGAAGTCAATACCGAACCCGAGTATTCTCATTGTCCTTGTGCCTGAGCCCCAGTGATGAGCTCATGGAAAATTTTGCGTTATAGATAAAATAAAATACATGATAATATTTGGCTAATTTTATCCACAACAAAAGATAGTGTTTTCTAGAGAACAGATGCACCTATCGAGTCTACCTTATGGGCTCATCAGTTATCATAGCTGAGCCGTAACAATAGGAAGAACCCAAAAATAAATCAATAAATTGACGAAAATCGAAAAAAAAGAAATTATTTGAAAAAAAATACCGACTGCATTAGTCTGAATGAATAGCTCTCATTGGTGGATATGCCGAAATTTATGACAATAATTTTTTCAATCTTTAAATTCTCATAATCTTTAATTACACCTATCTAATTTTTTAATTTTCAAATGTTATTTGCGTAGGACTTTCTCCGGAAGGTCAAGAATATTTTGAGTGTACTTTCATTGAAATCTATGAAGTATGACGCAAATTCGGAGCGAACGAAATTTGTTAATTCCGGAGATTAACTTACCAGACATTTAACCTCCTTCTTACGCAGTCAGTAATAAAAAGTGATTTCTGAATTCTAAATTCCGATGAGTTTCTATTATCAATCGTAACAGGCGACGCATTCTTTACGGTTGCGGACGAAGTATTTAAGGTTGATACTACTATTAATTTCACCATAGATGGCGGCACATGATGGTGACACATATACATACGCCAAGGTACTATTTTCCTATGATGTACTGAATTGAATTGAACTATTTTTCCATTTAATATGTATAGATTGAAGAAGAAAAGAATTTCCTGCGAATTTCTTCGTAATTTCGAAAATAACCCCTTTGAATCATTTTCCACTGTAAACGCTGGATATATAATTATCGCTAATTTGATGGATGAATAATATACTTGTAAAATCGTAAAAATTGTCCGAAGTAGTTTTCGAAGAAGTAAATAAAATGACTTGTAAAAAGTGTGAGTTTTTTTTGACACTTCTAGATCGTTGAAGTTAATCGATTCCAATATTGGCAAAGATCGAAAGAATCATTTGATCGATATTTTGCTATCGATTTTTGACCAAGACCACCGGTGGAGTTTTTATTTCACCAACCTACCTACCTACCTGCCTACTTACTTATATAATGCAATTATGTTGAACACTGCACATGATTATTAGTTTCATATAACTCGACTCTACAAATGATACAATTTTATAAATTGTATTACATAATTATCTAAAATCAAGTTACTAAATAAAAAAAATTTCATGAGTGCCGCTGTGGCTATACTTATGAAAGATCGATGTTGATGTGTAAACCAAAAAATATTTGATCAGTACTAAAACGGTATTAAACAAATTAATCGACAAAATAATTTCTATAGTTAAGGCTGAAATGGTTATAAATGAATACATAGAATTACCGCATCACTACCGCCAATAATTCACAAACCAGTAATACAATAATTGTTAGTTAATAATTTCCGCAATGAGAGATTTTGATAATATACATCGGTAAGTAGGTATATCTTTCTGGCCATTTGCCAAAGACAAATAAACCTAAAACTATGGATTCATTGCAGTCAGAATCAAAGTGTAAAAGCTAATTCCGTTTGCAAGATGTTTCGACGTTATGGGTGGGGTGATGTTTTCAATATTTCATTTCGCATCTCTTCATTACCATAAAATTTATTTGAGATAACTGCAATTTTCAGCTCTAATAAAAGAATTATTAAATCTTCGTACATTATATAATTAAGTGTTTACAACTAAAAATATAATGTCGGTATTATTAAAGAATATTTGGGAAATAAATAGTTGGAATTCGACATAATTGCTAGCAAAAAGCCAAAATTTTTTTGATCAAATTCCTTGCAACTGATGTTCTAATAAATGTAGGTATCAAAAGTCTAGCACAATCCCCCAGGGCTATTTCCCTCAGGGAACTTAATATATACCAAAAAAAAAGCAGTATTTTTCAGATATTTCGATAAATACCTGTCAATTATATTACGAGGAAAAAGTATTTCAAAAAAAATTATTATTTTTAAAATTTTGCACAGATAAAGTTATATAATTATTAATAAAGCGGCTACAGAGTGTTAAAACTGCTCTCTGTTTTGTACCTCTGAAGTACACTCGTTATACTATATAATATTCATTGTGGGCAGTTTTAGAAACATTGTGCAACGTACATAATATTATGCTCTTTTGTCCCGTTGCGTTTCTCATTTCAAGAAATGGATATGGAACTTGTTTTATGAAAAATTTTATGGAGGATAATTTTTGTCCTATACTTTTTCTTCTCATAAATGATATTCTGCGAGATATTTGCAAAAAAAAAAAGAATTTTGTGTTATATCAAACCCCCTAGGGGGGTTGTGTTAGACTTTTGATATGTTTACTAGGACATCAGTTGAAAGAGATTTATTCAAAAAATCTTTGAGAATAATTATATTTAACTTTGACCTTTTATACATTCCTTCTTTTCCTGCGTTATTACCAAAGCTATAATCATACATAATAATATGCTGTAGTGCCTACAGTACCTTGTAATTATTTGCGACTTTGGTTATCCTTTTATTCGAAGAAAATTCGCTCAAATAATCATAGGGAATGAAAAAATTTCAAAAACTAAAATATTTAACAGTATAACAAAAAAATAATACTGAGGAAACATTTCTCATTAGTGCGTATGATTATTTTTATGCAACGACCATTACAGTTTCTGTTGATATTTCTGCCATTTGTTACGAAATTAATACATTTATAATTAATTTCGTGTTATTCCTCAAATCTGGTCGTTATTCTGCGAATTTACTATTATTTTTGTATTTATTTGACAGATTTTTTGCTGTATTATAAATCGTAAGAGCTTCGCCAATGCATCCCATAGTGAACAAAAATTGTGTCTGCGAGTCCAAAACAATTATTTTTTTAAACGATAAATTCCGGCGTACAGTTGGTATAATTCGGTTTATTCGATAGATAAAACATCTAATTATCAATTTATATCGACAATTTTGTATTAAACTCGTCAAAAAATTAATATTTAACGATTTTTCAACGTCACGACGAGTATTATACCACGCTCTTTGGGAAATAAACTCGAATAGTGATCGAATGGAAAAAATTTTCTAGGTTTGTATCATTTTATTTACGTAGTGAAAACATTCAGCTTTAAAAATTTTCGACAATATAGCCGACTGAACGAATTTGTTGACTGAAAAAAATAATTTTTTCCCAAAAAGAAACACGAAAAGAGAATAACAAAGTTTCAAAACGGTACGAATCGTTCGGGTGTTTACGATACGGTATTTCTCTCGACTATATATATTTCGACGTCGTTGTTAACGTTATCCTTCAGTTAACTGTATCCAGTCGTAGTTGTTGTGTTTTTGTTGTGAAAGTATTACGCGTCCTCAAAATGACCGAATCGAGTGCCCACGAAACCGCTGCTGCTACTCCAGTTGCAGCCAAAACGAAGAAAGCTACCACTCCGAAGGCGAAGTCCGCTGCTAAGAAGGCTGCTCCATCGCATCCGCCTACTGCCACGATGGTGAATGCCGCCATTAAAAATTTGAAAGAACGAGGTGGTTCTTCTCTGCAGGCTGTCAAAAAGTACATCAGTGGCACGTACAAAGTTGATGCTGAAAAAATGGCTCCATTCATCAAGAAGTATCTAAAGTCGGCCGTCGATAGTGGAACTCTTATTCGTACCAAAGGCAAAGGTGCTTCAGGTTCTTTCAAGTTAGCCGCTACTAAGGCCGAAGGTGCGAAGAAATCAGTCGCCAAGAAGCCGAAGACAGCCGCAGCGACCAAGAAAGCCGCTAAGCCTAAGAAAGAGAAGGCCACTCCGAAGAAGGCGAAAGTCGCTACCAAACCGAAAACGGCGAAGCCTAAGCCAGCTGCTGCTAAGAAATCCCCAAGCAAAGCGAAGAAAGCCACCAAGGCCCCTGCAGCCAAGAAGCCAAAATCGCCGAAACCGAAAAAGGCAGCACCGAAGAAAGCTGTAAAGAAACCAGTAGCTGCGAAAAACTAAATCTCAACTCGTTTATCGCATCGAAATTAAAAAGGCCCTTTTCAGGGCCACCAAACTTATTTCTTAAAAATTGAATTTGATTTACTCGTTCAACAGTTCGAGAAGATAAATTCAAAATTTTTGCTCATACTCAGTTGCCACCCATTCGTCGATCTCAATCATTACTTAATCATTGAAGCTAAAAAATATAAATAAAGAAATGAAAATTTATCAAAAATGAACAGTAATTAATAATCAGATTTCAGAATCGGTTATATCGTATTAAATTTTTAACTTTACAAGCGTTGCGACCCAAATATGAAAACAATATTCAAAGCATATCAACTTACTGGACTGTAAGAATTACCTATATGTTAAGAAAATTATATCTATTTATTCACGAATAGATATAATTATTAATATCGTTGATAGAGAATTTAAAAATTTCTGAAGTATCTTCAAACTTGCATTTAAGATCGGGTCTAAACTGTCCTACAACTTTCATCATTTCAACATTACCTTAAATTAAGATTTCGAAAAGTTCTAATGTCTAATTTACTAGTTTAAACGAAAAACAACAACTGACGAAAACAAAATACCTATATTATATGTACTAAAATTGATCAAAGTTACAACTCATGACCCATGCAACTTTGGACTTCAACCTTTGCACTTTAGCGTCATTTAAAAATATGTCATTAATAAGAAGTATTGAAAATACATCACAACATAACGTACCACTGGATAGTTGGATTCAGTCAGCTCTGTACCTGAAAACTTTATCGATACGATATCGATATTTTTTTGTATCGATACAATATCGATATTTCTGGTAAAATTTGATAAAAAATTTTTGCAGATGGCTGATCTGAATTATTGTCATTTAGAACTATGAAAATAAAATGTAAATTTGAATTTTATAAATTTAAGGAAAAGAATAATGGAAGCAAAGTAAGTCAGGGTATTTACTTGACATTGTTGATGTAGTTGTAGATATAAATATATGTGAACTATGTTTGAGAAATCTCCTCATTTTGGACTGGAGTCAAGATCAAGTTATTCTTAATTCATAATTTCATAATTCATAAATATCATAAATATCATCTGTCATCAGTTTCAGTTATCACTCATTCACTCGTAATTTTTTCAATACACAACCATAACCAAAGAAAAAAAAAATTAAAAACTGGCATTTGAAAATATCGATATTTTATCCAAAAATATCGATATTCCTGGAAAAATATCGATACGTATCGATATTTTTGACAACACTATTCCATAGTTTCAAAATTATACCGTGGGAAATACAAAATAGGAATTAGGAAAGAATAGGGTAGACCAACAACGAATAATTATTTATGATCACGTTCAGCAGCAGTAACTTAATTTCATTTTTTCTTCAACAATTACTTTTCAAGTGAATTAGGTTGTATGTACATAATAGGATGATTATTACTATTTTCTAAATGGGTGCGTTTGCTCTTGTCCAAACATTTGGCTTACACACGACCGTTTATGATGACAATTTTCAAAGTACTAATTATTTTTGCATTACCTCTAGTTCAGTTTTACATCTGTTAAGACTGTTAAGACTGTTAAGACTGTTAAGAATGTTAAGACAAACAATAATACGTAGTCACACTCCTCATCATCAAAGTGTAACTGTTTGGCAATGGCCATAATATCAGTACAGGCGACACAAATGTCCAGCTGTGTTGCCAAATTTGATCAACGGATCGAGTAGAGTAGACTGATAAGAACTGAGAACTATAAAAAAAAGAACTAATGAACTAGTTCATTTAGAAGTGAACTAGATGATAGATTAGTTCACTTCTAGGATTTGTTCAAAAGAACTAACGTGTGAACAAACTACCCATCACTAATGAGTGCCTAGTAACTAGTTCCATCCAACAAGATAAATGGTGTTGATTTACAACTTACAAACCAGTTCAACTCTTTTATGGAAAAGAGTTATTCAAAATTTTGAAATAGAGTAGTTCATAAATAACTTACTAACACTGATCTATTCATCAGGGATTGAGAAACAATATCTTTTGCATTTTGTTTTCATTGGTTCAGTTTCTGAAATTTACCATAATGTTAGTTATTTTTTGTTTCCATTTCTATTACATTTCCTGATAAAAAAAATGTTTTATTCTGCCTCTGCATCTGGTTCCATTTCTGTTTCCTTTTAAAAAATTTTTCATTTCTTTAAAATTTTCAAAATCCTGTTTAAATATCGATATATCGATATTTTTTCGATAATTTTCAATATTTCCCATAAAATATTGATAATTTTTTATATTTTTTCTCTCAGATGAATAGTTAATATAATTGGAAAATTGTGTTGGGAAACAATCCCACACTACCTCATAACTATACTTTATATGTTCACACTTGTGCATAACCTGCAAACACATATATAATATATTTTTGTGCTTTTCCATTGGTAGCACTAATTCATGTATCAGATATATTTCAACTCTGACAAACATTCAATTTGTCGTCCATGTTCTTGTACCATTTTTTTAACTGCCAATAGTTTGGTCAAAACTATCCGTAGTCATTTTTGAGGGAAATTATCCAAAGTTCATTCATCATTATTCATTAGCCTTTACAAACAGCTGAATTTTTTTCATAATTGGTACCTAATATCAATATTTTTTCTTATTGTTAGCTCTCTATGGATATTTATTGACAGTCCATCATTAGTATCGATATTTTATGCATCACATCACTAATGCACGTCTCTTTTGACAAATGATGCATTGCCCAAGTCAATTTCTTGATGAACTAGTATCTGTTTAATGCTACTGGTGGAATTTACTGTGTCAAATGCTGTATGTCTCACAAAGTCACTGGCCAAAAAGTCCTACGGGGATAAATACATTGACAACAAAGGCTTTTGGAGTGGGGAGTTTCTCATCCTCCTTACTCAATTTCAGTTGGCAATATCATGACGATTCATGATTGATGCAGTTGGAAAAATGGTGTTAATTGATAAACTTTTTTTGAAAAACTAGCGATTAACATAAAATTTGATTGGTATCAGTAATATAACAAAGAAGGATTAGAGAGATAAATCCCCCATTGGGATTTTATTAAAGCAGAATTTCAGAGTGAGATCATTATGGTTTTTAATTTTAAGACAAATAATGACAATTGGCATGAAAATCAGAAATTCATATTACAAAATATATGGACAATGTTTTCATTCCCTCCACTTGAGAATTTATTTTTAAATTATTTTTTCAATTTATGTATTCTCCTCCTCTCTGAGATGAATCCTGCGTAGTGCATACAGCCCCTAGCTCCTTTTAAATTCAAATGTTTTGGTCTTTTCAGATGGTTAACCAAAGTTTGCCTGAGGTTCCTCTTCACTAAAAAAAAGTTCTTGAAATTAACCGCTGAGTTGAGAGGAAACAGGAAAAATTTTTCCTCATTAAATCCTCCTTAAGAGAATCCTGGCCATGCCATTGTTGTGTATAATGTGTCTCCAGTTCCCTTTTTCTTAGGGTTGAACTTCTTTCCTTCTAATTTTCCTGTCTTATCTATTAATTATTGTTTTCATAACTTATTAACTTTTGAAATATTTATTCTTCTTATTGCAATCTTTGGATTTTTCAATTTAAATTTATTTTGTCCAACTATGGTTATTTTTGTCTTATTGAGCCTTCACTATGTTCATCCAAGCATCAAAAAATTCCGAGGTCAGAAAGTTGACTTGAACTATTTTTTGATAGCAGTCTCAATCAAAGCAGAATGAGTAGATACTATCACAGAAAGTTGTTGGAGTTTCATCAACTTTCTTGAATTATTAACGAATTGTAAGGGATTTAAGAGCATGTACATGTTAAAAACCAAGAACTTGTTCTTTTTGAATAATGAAGTAGTCGAAACAATTCAAGCCATTTAGACTTTTTTTTATGAATGATTTTTCATGGCATAATCTTTGAGCCTTGTTAACAATTTTCTCTTTGTGTGTAAAGTCCTGCGTAGACAAGTGCAAAAACCATACAATGCAACATGCATGGGTGGTGTGGCTTGTCCATTTAGACATGGAAAAAATGGTTCGGTCACTGTTGTAGTGACAGTGTCACTTTATCCATTTTTTATCAATCTTTTGACGCAAACATAAAGAAATTCCTAGCGCAGTATGGACGGTTTGTCTTGGTGGATAATGTGCCAGGTGTTGGATACCAGAAATTAGTATCACTGTTCTTGCAGTCAAGTTCTTGTCATTTTGTTCTGTGATTTCCAGAGTTGAAATTTCTCATTCATTTTTGAATTGGACCTCTCATTGCGAGCCCTTGTGACTCCTAAAAAGGTTGAGATGATTTTGTTTTAAAAAATTAAGTGATATATCGCTGGTTATGTCTTTTGAGGCGCTGAGTTCAGTTCATTTTTGGATGGAACTATTCACTTGTCCCCCGTGACCCAAAAAATAGTTTATAACACGTATAGTTGGCCATAAAAATTATAGACGACTATATTTATACACAGGCGATAATATTTTATTTTTGTAACAATATCCATGAATTCCACTGCGACTCTTCTTCTTCTTTCTTCACAAATTTATCTTCTTCCTCTTCCTATTGTTTAAAAATTACTTTATACACAAGACTATATTTAACAGTATTTGGTGACCTCATTTACACTGGACCCTCGAATATACAAATCCCTCCATTTCATGTATTACCACTACACACTAACCATAGTGTAAAAACGTATCTTTTAAAATGTATATAAAATCTTGTTTCAAAGAGAATAAGACACACTTTGCTTTAGACTATGTTCCAGTAACATTCTCAACACTGTTCTTAAAATTGTATTATAAAATTATTAAAGTGTCAAAGTACTCTTTGTGATTGAATTATTTTACATAAAGTCTAGTTCCAGAAAAGTTAAGGTCTACCGGCCCAGTGTAGATGATAAATAAATAATTTTATTCAGAGATATTAATACTTTTTTTGGATATTAATATACTGTAAGGTGTAATCCATAAAACAGTATAACAAGGTACAATTATTCCTCTTTTATGCCTTTACATGGTTAATATAATTTTTTCTTAAAAAACTGAGTGATACATCGTCAGTTACGTTTTGTGAGGCCCTTCAAAATCACATTTACAGTTAATTTTTGGATTGAACCACTCACCTTACCCCTTGTGACCCAAAAACGATTGATTAGGAAAAATTTTTATTATTTTATTGGGTGCAATACATCTTCAAATTTGTTTAATGAAGAACAAAGTTTCACTTCTAACATGTATTATGTGGCCAAGTACTCTTTTTTTGGGGGGGGGGGATTGGTTCCTTGAGGATAACCCACTTCTCTTAAGTTATGGTTCTAGGGTTCGGTTGCGACCCGTGAATACTACTTAGCTTTAAATGATGAATGTATTATTAATCGGTACAACCTACTTCTATTTTTCATTTCAATTATTTGATAAATCTTTGTTTTTTCATAACAGTTTTCATTATCTCATAATTCTGTGTAGCAGAGCGAGTTGAGAGGAGAAAGCCACTCAAATTATGAAGTAGGAAGTCTCATGTCTGTAATATTTTGTTGGAGAGGGGAGGATTCTGAAAATACAACTTGAAAGCCGGCGCACCGTAGCTCTTGTCAACTTCATCATTTTCACGCACCGCAGCTATGCACAAAACAGCAGCTGTATAAAATGGGAATGAAAAATATGGATTTTATACGGAATTCGTGTAGATGGAGCGTTACACAGACAGGCGATTTTAATTGGCATTTTCTCAGTATTGGATGCGCTGAATGCAAAAATAGATAATAACACTTAATTGGCAGAAAATCGACTGAAAAACTCATTTCGCTCGTCCATTTTTGCGATGAGAATTGCATTTACGGAAACAGGCTAAACGCAAAAAATTAATTTTGGTAGTTATTTTGAACCAGCTTTGGAGGAGGGGTCTACGACCCCTCTCTACCCGTTGCAGTTACAGATACTAGATGACCAAAATCTTATAATATATGCGCGTGTACATTCAATGGTCCGACGGTAGGGAAATATTATGCAAAAAGTACTATGTATGACGTATGTATTTATGTGTATGTATATATGTAGGTATGTATATATATATATATACACATATGTTGTACCTATATACTATAGTAATACGTAAAGCACTCAATTTTGTTCTAGCATTTTCTCTGCTGTTATCTCGTGATTAATTAGTTTTGGGTGAAATCTGATGGTGGAAATGATTTTGTCGTTAAAAATAAGAGGGGTGGTCGTTGAAAATTTTTTTTATGCCATCATTCATTTTTGAAATAAATGACAAATTAAAAATGTCAAATTTCTCGTTAATTTACAGTTTTTTTATGGTCGATTTGTGAAAAAGTTATGGCGATAAAAAAATTAATTTTGTCGGAGAACTCGAACAAATTTTTTCCTCTTTTCAACAGTATAAACGCCAGTTTTGTAGCTTAAATAGAAGTTGAGAAATCGTCAAGTTAGAGAAAAGCAGTTTTTTTTTTTAAATTAAAATGTTGTGAACGTTGCAGAAAACGTGGATAAATATACGAAAAGTGGGATTGAATTTTATAATATAATAAATTTTGTTTTTGCATTAATTACAACGGTCGCAATTGGGAAGGGTCAAAGGTGATATATTTTAGTGCGTTGTTCGGGAGGAGCATTGTTTATTAATTTTGTCCGAAGGAACATCAATTTTTTTTTTTATGGTGACTCGATTAATAGGCTAAATAGTGTATACATAAAGGCTAACCTCAGCGATTTTTTCACTGAAAATGCAAATGATATAATAATAAATTTTTTTCCCATGGAGAGTGGGGACCACAACCTCTGCGTCTCATTTCCCTTGCAGCTATGTCCAAATTTTGCAAATCGGTATTTGTGGGTTTGAAGTAATTAAATTTACCAAATGTACTTACTTAAATACATTTGAAATCTTGAATACAGGTTACAGTATAGGGCTACGACTATGATAGTTACACACAGGCGTGCTCATCCGCCATTTTCTTCCCAATCGTATTTTGTCAATTTGCCATATAATTACGAGATTCTGAATAATTTTGGATAGTTTTGTCTCGGCTCATTTATATTATACTTACTTGAGTTTGAATAACCATCATTAATGCTAAAATTTCAAGTTTTCAAGAGATTTCTCTGGAAAAAGAGCAAATTGATAAAAAATACCAAAATTATACCAAATTTAAATAATCTAATACAAAAAAGTTGTACAGTTTTTACTATATATTATTTCCGTGTATAATTCAGTCTTCGGTCCTAATTACGTTTCAATATTTCAGTGTAATGTTTTAATCGTTTATCTGATTAGGAAGGATATGGCGGATGAGCACGTGCGGATGAAATTATTAGAGCCTTACAGTACGGTAGTCAGGTAGTCATTTAAACTACGATTCCATTCGATTAGGAATTTATACCGTCAACCCGCTAATCACAATTTTATATTAGTTTCGAACTATGGATGTGAAACTTTGTTTTGCCGTTTTGAAAGTAGATATATCTCAGGGTGCGCAGATATACTCTTTCTTAGAGTATTTACTCTTTTTTTAGGTAAAAAAAAAAAAAAAAAATAGTCCAAAAAGGGTACTTTTACTCTACTTTTGTTTTCTTCATACTCTTGTAGTACCGAAATTTTCTCCAAAAAATATCTTTTAACACAATTTTTTCTTACTTCTTCAGTTTTTTCCTCTGCAACAATAAAAAGTTATTTGATGAAGGTTTTTTTTTCATTTTTCTTTTTTCTTTTTTTTTAATTTTTCTTTCTTTTTTTTTCTTAATAATTTTGTTGTTTTAGTCATTATCCTTTTCCTTTGAAAAAAATTTGCGCAGCCTGGTACAATTACCTTCCAAGGTCGTAGTTAACAAAATAATAAATTATTAAAAAATAATGTCATAAACTGCAAACGAACGATTCGCGCATGACACAGAAAAACGGACGAAGGAAAAAGGAAAACAAAAGATGGCAAAAGATGAATTGTAGGTTGAGAATGAGACAGAAGAAAAATTCGTGGTGTTTTTCTCTTGGCATTCATTAGTGATTTGTGGGTTTTTCCTTTTAGTGTGTTTTCCAAAGGAAAATACAACTATTTTATTTATTCAATGCAAAGGTGGGACATGGTGGCGGGACCTGTGGAAAAACGTCGATCCTGAGTCGTAGATCACGAATATATAGGTCACTAAAATTCTTCTGTACACAATATATATATATATATATATATATTTCCACTTTTTGCTCATTTTGATCCTTTTTGGGAGTTTGTGAAGTCTCCGCTGTTTGACCTATGGTAATGAAACTTGTGGTAGAGTTAAAAACTTCCCATGGGCTACATATTCGAGTTAAAATTTTTGAAATTTATCAGCCAGTTTTTGAGGAAGGGGTTCTCAAAGTATAGTAAACCCACCATGTTGTCATCACGATAACTCTCAAAGATTTTGGCTTGAAATTTTTATCGAAGTTGGAGACTATTAGGGATTGGTTTGGTATTGGATCTGAGCAAAATCGGTCCTCTGGTTTTCGAATGCGGCAGCCATTATAAAATTTAACCCTTTCGGAAAATACACATTTACCGCGGTTGATGCGTGGCCAGGATATTCGTTTTTTTTTGTTTTTTTTTGTTTAATTAATGATGCAGCGGAATTTCTTGCCTTTAATTTCAATTCTTCTTCGTTGGTGTTGAGTCTCAAATTCCCAGTTCCTTTCCCTTGTCAGTAACCGAATTAAATGATTAAAAATTCTCAATACTTCGCTCACCATACTTTTTGCAACTAGTGAAAAACAAAAAAATTCTACCTCAGTAATAACTACTTCGCTAGAAAACACAGTCTGGCGATGGAAGCAGAGATAGAAATGAAGATGAGATGCAGATGCAGATGCAGATGCAGATGCAGATGCAAATAAAGATGGAGATGGTGATGGAGAGAGAGATGGAGAGAGAGATGGAGAGAGAGATTGAGGGAAAGAGAGAGAGCCATTAAGTTGGTATTCATTTAAAACGATTTAATATATTTGAAATTTCAGAACTTTTTGGTTCTGATTGTACGAATATTCAATTTTTTTTCATTTTTCTAACTTGATCTGGTGGGTACTTGAACTAATAAACTATTTCTTTGTTATAGTATCTAGGAGGCGTTCACGACCTGTCTATAAAGTTTATCAATATCTGTAAACAACTATAAATTTCTATAAACTTCTGCAGCTGACCGGTCTTTATCGAGTTTTATAGACTCCTAAGAATGTCTCAATAAAACGAAATATTGTGAATATTGTCTATAAATAGGAATTATTGGTTAATTGTTGTTATTGTTTTTACCGACTGCGTACGGAGGAGGTTATAATAATTATGTCTATCTCCGGAACTAATGGAATTTTGTTCGCTCACGTTCAGAACAAGTGCCTTACTTTATAGATTCTAATGAAAGTAGGCTTAAAATGTTCCTGACCATCTTAGGAATGTCCTAAGCTATTCATATTAGAAAATTAAAATATCTCTGCCCCACATCAACCGTGGTAAGTGTGTATTTCCAAAAGTTTCAAATATTTAATGGCTGCCATTCGAAAATCAGAAGGTTGATTTCGCTCAAATTCAATACCAAACCAGTTCCTAATAGCCTCCAACTGCCATAAAAATTTCAAGTCAAAATATTTTAATTTATGGGAGTTATCGTGATGACAACATGGTGAGTTTGCAACACTTTGAGAACCCCTTCCTCCAAAACTAACAAATGAATTTCAAAAATTTTAACCCGAATGCTAAGCCCATGAAATCTTCTAACACTACCCCAATTTTCATTGCCATAAGTCAAACAGCGGAAGTTCCACAGACTCTCAAAAAGTACCAAAATGAGCAAAAAATGAAAATATATATGTATGTATATATATATATATATATATATAATATATTGTGTACAGAAGAATTTGAGTGACATATATTCGTGATTTACGACTTATGATCGGCGCTTTTCCACAGGTCCCGTCCCCTTGTCCCGCCATTGCACTGAATGCAATAGTTGTTTTTTCAAAGGAAAATACACTAAAATTAGAAGGTTGTAATTGAAGAAAGTGAGAATTTAAGATTAAAAAAATTATTGTCATAAATTTGGGCATATCCACCAATAAGAGGTACTCATTCAGATTATCGTAGTCGGTTTGTTTTTGGCTTTTTTTTTTTTGTTTTAAATAAAATTTATTAAAATAGATAGTACGGTTATTATCTTACGTCCATACTCATTTTTTTCCACATAGAACGGAACTATATACGATTTGTAACTGAGTATAGGATGTGGTTTTTCATGCATTGGTATTTCCCTTTCTCCAAAACTCAGTCAGTATAATATGTATTTGTGTGATAGTGATTGGAATTACATAACGTATATAACAAAATATATTATTATAAAAACAAGAATATTACATTTCATGTATACTGTACTCACTGGTAAGTCATCTAATCTACGAAATAATACTGTGGTGTTGTGTTTCTCCTTGAACTAAAAGGGATCTTGAATAATACTTTTATCTTCTATTCTTTTAATTAACTCGTTGTTGAGAAGTGCACTGGAATTATGAGGGGGGAGGAGAAAGGTCAGAACCAGATTATTTTTAAAATTCAATTACACTGAATTGATTTTATAAAATTTAGTCTATCCGTAAGTAATAAAATAATGACTAATATTGTAAATCACAAACATTTTTCATCTTCCGTCGCACAGTGAACACAGACGTTCGCTCGAATTGAATTTTCAAAATTAATTTTCTCTTTGCTTGACATAAGTACATTTTTGTTTTTTGGCCTCAAGGCCGTAATAATACGTGGAATTACGGAAGCAGTGCCATCCTCACTTATCAAGCCAAAATAGGAACATTACAATTTCACCCATCTCTGTCCTCCAACAGGCCAACGATCAATTTTGGATATCCGTAGATTTTTAAAATTAGTTTTTCAGTTTTTTATAGTTTATTCCATTGAATAGGTACAATGCGAGTGATCGTTTCCGTCATATTTTCACCTTTTAGGATTGGATTCGTGATTTGGCAAAATAACAAAAAAATAACGAAAATGGGTTTTTTAAAAATCCTACATTATACTCAACTGGCCAGCATCTCGTTTTTGCTCTTCCCCCACTTCAGGACTTGCAGACTTGTGAGGTTGATGAATAAAGCTGGCTTTGGTGGAAGTGATTGTTAATTTTTGTAGGTTGCAGTTGAACTGTTGATTTGATACTGATAAGAATAAAAAAAAAAAAGCGGTTAAGCCTCAAATATTCACTAATTGATTTCAATTTCTAATTTTCGACCCAATACCGACGTACATTGCACGTTTAATCGTAAAATTCAATTTATTGCATTACTTTTGAGATAACAGAATAACCAGACAGACAGATCACAGAACTGAATTATATGTAGGTAGTTCAGTTCTGGCTTTTAGGTCTGAAGGAGGTGGTTTTTAATTTTTTTGTTGTTGTCGATTCACTAGGAGCTACAATAAATTGAGACAATCAAATCAGCAGTCAATAGATTGGTGAATTTTATGGGTAGTCGTAATGCATATTACGCACTAGGGATGGGCTGCTCCGGAGCTGTCTGATTTAAAGAACCAGGTTTTTTAAAAGAGCTGGTTCCTGAAACTGCTCCGGTGTGATAAAGTCTGCTCCTTACTCCGATGTTCCAAGACCAAAACAAATTTTTTTCAGTTTTTTTCTAACACCGGTTTTGTTATCAGCAGTTAAATTGAGTTCAGTTCATATCATTTGCCAATGACATGTCATACAATCCAAGATAACGAGAAAACGAGAAAAATCACGAGTTGAGGAGAACTGAAATTTTTATGGTCGTTGTAATATGTTAGCTTTAAATTCGTGAAAATTTCAGCTCAGTGGCACATTTTATTTTTGAGACATTACTGAAATTCTACCAACTTTTCAATTAGATTGAATCCTTATCATTTCAATTACTTAATCTGATCAGAATTTCATCGATATCTGTACAACCAAAAATAAGATTGAGCTGAAATTTTTCAGAGATATCGAAATTATGTTAACTAAGTAGCCTATACGGTGAAAATTTGGCTCGAAATATCGCTGAAATACTGGATGCAGATTATACTATTTGCATAAGTATTCCATATAATGAAAGTTTCGAGAGGAATTATGAGAGAACTATTGTAGAGCTGAAATTTTTACAGAATCTTCGGCTAATATACAATATTTCAGAAAATTTCAGCTCTTTGCAGGCCAGTTGAAAATTCCTTCTTAATTTTTCTCGATAACTTTCATTGCATGGAATGGCAAATGATGGAATTTCAGCAATATTTTGAAAACAAAACGTGTATTCATGTAACTTTTCTTAGAATCGTTAGATCAACATATCATATACCTCGATGTCTCTATTTTCACCGAATTTTTCACGATAACTTTGTTTGTATCAAAAGAAGTAAAGGATGCTACTTTTTCATAGTATGAATAATTATGACAGATACTGCTCGGTCCTGCATGGTTAGAGTTATACTCATTCTTGGTTCAATGGTTTTTATTTTAAATAAGGTCGGAAGTAGGGAGCAGATTGAAAAACCGGGTTTATCAAGTGAACAATTTTACTCACCACTACAACGTGAACGTACAGTAGATGATCAGATACCATGAAGTTTCATGTTCTGTTCATTTCAACTTTCAGTCAGAATTCAAAAACTTACGGAAAATATGACAGTATAATATTAAGTAGTGATGTTAAGCTATCGATATAATATTGATATATATCGATATGGATTAAATATCAAAAATAGTGATGGGTAGTTCGTTCACGAGTTAGTTCTTTTGAACAAATCCTAGAAGTGAACTAATCGATCATTTAGTTCACTTCTAAATGAACTAGTTCATTAGTTCTTTTTTTTTTTGATAGTTCTCGGTTCTTATCAGTCTGCTTTACTCGATCCGTTGATCGAACTGAAGTTGAAATAAGTAGCAGTCAATGAGTGAGTAAAACAATTAACCAATAGTTCTATCATGAATTTGTGAATATGAGTCGATCATAATATCATAATATAGTAAATCAGTTGATTTAAAATGATATGAGCCAATCATGAATCAGCTGATTGAAGTGATCGAGTTGAAAAATTGACTGAACTACTGAACTAATTGAACTAGTTCACTTTGGTGAAGCAGACTCAATGAACTAAAATTCTCATTTCTAATCGAAAATATCGATATGAATTTCGAATATTGATATTATATCGATATCAATCTTCCAATTTCCATAATCTATTTGGCACATTTGGGTTTTGATAATGGATATGCTTGAAAAAAGGAAAAGAAATTAGGAAAAACTAAAAAGTAATTTTCAAATTTCAATTTAAATTTACAAAAATGTGAAATGGGAATGATTCAATTTATGAAAATTAGAGGATGTAGAAAATGAATGGAATTATAGGTTCACGGAAAAATACAGAATACTTTCTACTAGCCTAGTAGTGATGTTAAAATATCGATACAATAAAAAATTTGAGAATTTTAACATCACTAATATTAAGTATTAGTGTTTAGAGATGTGTCAGTTGACCGAGAACTAATTCATTTGAACTAATCTTTTGAAAGACCTAAATGAACGAGACCGAAAGATGAGAATGAACTAGTTCATTTTGAACTAAAAGATATTATCAAATCAAAGTTGTATTGTATAGACATACAAGCTAGTTCACTCTTATACGTCACAGCATTGCAGTTAATCACTGGATGAGTGAAATTTCTTATCAATCACCAAAAAACGAAACGAAATAGTAAGCGTTTTTGGGGAATGAAATGACTTCTTTTATACGCAAGTATATCTATATATACAAATTATATGTAGATATACTCGATTGTAAAAGAAGTCATTTCATTCCCTGTAAGGCTTTCTACGTCTGAAATTAACTATGTATAGAAAATGTATACGAATCAGCTCTCCACATGAAATTAGAGATGTGTCAATTGACCGAGAACTAATTCATTTGAACTAATCTTTTGAAAGACCTAAATGAACGAGACCGAAAGATGAGGATGAACTAGTTCATTTTGAACTAAAAGATATCAAATCAAAGTTATATTGTGAAGTGAGGTTGAAATCCAAGGAAAGGAACAAGTTAGTTAGAGATACTTTAATGCAATGATCGAAGATACAAATTATAAGTTTGAGGAAGATGGACGATCTCCCTCCATTACGAGATTACAGTTTGAGTGGGAAATGAGTTTCAGCGTTCTCGGGTGAACGAATGAAAAAAGTCGTGTTTGTTTGCACAACCTGAAAGTGTTGTTTACGTTGTCGAAAGTAGTAGCGCTAATGGTTAGTGAGCAAGTGTAGGTGGAGTGTAGGTGGAGTGTAGAACAACACCCCCCCCCCCACAGTCCAACGAAACAAGTGAACATGATTTATCGCGAGAACGAAAGTTTTGAATTACAAAATTATTATACATTTATATTCATTTCCCAAACAAAAAATAAATAAAATAAATTACATAAAATTAATTAATAATGAACAATGACTAGATTACAACATATATTTCGATGTATCTTCGAAATTATTTATCGACATATTATATTACGTTAACGTATTCCGATCCGGATATTTTTTCGATCTTTCATGTTGTTTGAGAAAAATTTTGTTCAATTTTGTTTAGTACTTGTTGAATAAGGGTGTTCCGAAATGTGATAAACTAATATCAACTAAACGTGTGAAATCATGTCTATGATTTGTATTCAAATCTCTGTTTGTTCAAAAACTGAATTTGCAGAGATGACAATGAATACCTACACTAAAATAAATTTTGTTTCAACAAGTATTATTTGGCCTAAAGAATATATTATGTTATTAATTTTGTTCGAACATGTGATTTTTCTTTTTCTCGAACATTCTATTTTTCATGTACTATATTACAAAAGGCGAGGTTATTGTATTCAGTGATTTGTGACTTGACATATAATTAAATTTAAATTTTTATATTTCTTTCCCTTTTAAAATAAACGATTTTTCCATATGATTATTGTGAATTTGATGAATTTTATTGTGAGAGATTCGATTTTGTTAATATTTTATCGACTAGATTTCTAAATTTTTGTTTTTCGAGACTTTTTGTTAGCATATCTGCTAATTGCAAATTTGTACCCACAGTTTTGAATTCAATTTCTTTATCCTCTACTGATTGTGTAATGGCGTAACATTTTATCATTAAGGCCCTTGCTCTTTTTTGAGCTCATCCCGACATTATTCTGAGGGCTGAAATATTATCTTCGAAAATTCTTACTGGGTCATTTTCTTGGAATATTTCTTTTTGTAGAAGGAATGTGACTTGTATATCGTCCAAAGCATCAAATACCGCAATAATTTCAGCAGCAGTTGAGCTTGTAGCTACGATTGTCTGTCTTCTTACATTCCAGTTAATTAAGTCCCCATTTAAATATATTAAAAATCCTGATATAGATTTTCCTAAATTTAAATTTGATATTTTTATTTCATGATCTTTTACATCTGGGGCGTAAGATGCATCAACGAAAGAGTGTATGCCTTTACTATCCGATGTGAATTTAATTGAGAATTCTTTTGTGGTGTTTACATATTTAAATATTCTTCTCACATGATTTTTTAATTTAGAATTTGATTTCCTTTGGAACCTCGAGAAAAAATTCACTGCAAACGAAATATCTGGTCTTGTTATTCTAGCCAGATATAATAGGGCTCCAATCATTGAGCGATATTCTGTATCATCTGTACAATTTTCATCTTTTTCAATTTTTAAGGATGTTTCTATGGGTGTATTTATGAAATTTGATTCATTTTGATTATATTTTTTTTAAATTTTTTCTATATATCGTGATTGTATTAGGGTTATGGTATTTTCTTTTCTATCTCTAATGATCTCAAATCCTAAATAAAATCTTGGGTTATCAATAATTTTCATGGTAAATCTTTTTTGAAAGGAATCGTTTACATTTTTAATCCATTCGGGGGTATTTGACGCTATTAATATGTCGTCAACGTATGTGATCATAAAAATTATTTTTTCATTTGATTTTTTAAAGTATAAACATTTGTCCGTTTTGGATCTTTCAAAGTTCATTTTTAAAATGTATTCATTTATTAAGTTGTACCATGATTTAGACGATGTTTTTAGGCCATAAATAGATTTTTTAAGTTTTAATAATTTATTGCTTTCCATTAATAGACCTTCTGGGGGTTTTAAATATATGGGGACAATTGCAGGAGAATTTAGATACGCTGTTTTTACATCATATTGAACCATTTCTAAGTCATATTTATTGACTATTGATAGGAACCATCTTACTAACCAAATTGGAATTACAGGGGCGAATACTTGTCCTAACTCATATTCAGTTCTATCCTTGAAACCCCTAGCGACTAATCTTGCTTTTGGTTGATGGTATCCTTCAACATTCGGTTTTGTCACAAATACCCATCTTGTATCTATTGTTTTTAGAGATTTATCGTAGTCTACTTCTTCCCACACGTCCATTTCCCCCAATGAAATAAATTCATCTTCAATAGCTTTCATCCATTCCTTTCTAAATGGATTATTTTTAACATCCTTATAGCATGTTGGTATACAATCTTCGATCCACCTATTATCTATAGTTTTTGTAATATTAAAAGTGTTTATGTTGACCAAATTTTTTACAAAATTTGCTGGTTTAAGTACCAGTTCTTGTTCACAATTTTTTAAATTTGATATATTTTTATTTTTGTCAAACTTGGCATCACAAGATATATTGAATTTATTTGAAAAAGGGTCTCTAATGCAATATCCCATAGTGGTATATCCCATGAGTATACCTTTTTCTCCCCTTGGTGCAAATTTTGGGTCTATTTTTTGTTCATTTCTATTTTTTGATTTAGTTGCACTCTGTTGTCGAACTTCTAATGGAATATGTCTATAAACTAATGAT